>OY992895.1:29285960-29515960 GCA_963921405.1 Cepaea hortensis
TAGACTACAAGAAAGCTTTTGTTAGAGTACAACATGAACACCTAATTACGTGTTTTTTTTCCGCGTTTCGATCCTGTTTCAGGATATTGCGGTCAACACCAGCATCTTTCAGCTGCATGTTGATTCCTAGGCTAGATTACGCTCATCAGCACGCCACGACTTTCTGAGCGACCGGCTGCATACTCTCATAAGTCACTAGCGTGACTCGAACCACTTCTGATTCTCGTCCGCTCACGCCAACCACGAGAGTATTCGGGATTAACGGAGAAAGCTGCTAACCCCTCGGCCAGGCAGCCGGCGACTAATTACGTGCGTTCAAGATTTAGGAGTAGACGGAAAGGACATCAGACTTATTATTAACTTGTACTGGGAACAAGTGGCGTTTATTAGATGCGGTAATAACTATTCGTCGCCTATAAAGATAAAAAGAGGAGTACGGCAGGGATGTGTAATGTCCCCAAGCCTCTTCAACCTATACACAGAAAGAAATTTTAAACAAGTTGAACTGCCTGGACTCAACATCAATGGAAGAATCATAAACAATCTTAGATATGCTGACGATATCGTGTTACTAGCAGAAAGTGAGCAAGAGTTGCAAGACCTAGTGGAAGAAGTAAACACGCACAGTGCAGAATGTGGCTTAGATAATAACATCCAAATAACAAAAACTATGATAATTAACAGTGAAAAGGAAAGGTCATCAATGAACATCACAGTAAACGGGCAGAAACAAGTAACACGTTTCTCTTAACTTGGACATATAATAACAGATGATGGCAGAAGTGAAATGGAAATAAAAAAGAGAATAGGAATGGCCAAAAATGCTTTCAACGGCATGAAATCAGTATTAACATCTAGAGAGATTAAAAACGCATTAAAAAATGAGAATTGTCAAATGCTGCGTATATTCAAAGCAACTGTATGACGCGGAAGCCTGGACATTGAACTGGGAATGAAGAGAGAGTTGATGAAAGAATTAAAGAGGAGATAAGTGAAATATTTTGGCCACGTTAAAAGACATGATACTCTTATAAAAACCATTCTGGCAGGCAAGGTTGAGGGCAAGCGAGCAAGAGGTAGACAACAATACAAATGGGAGGACAACATCAAGAGATGGACGAACATCAGCCTGATAGAATGTACAGTCAAGGCGAGAGACAGACAGTGGTGGAGATCCATTGGAGCCAACCTTCATTGCGGAGACGGCACCTCATTGATTGACCGTATCTGGTACCATACTTTCCCACAATGCCCACCTTCTGGGCTCGCATGGCCATCTCGTCTATAGTTTCCTAGTTTATTATCAGTTTTAGGGCACACATGTGCCTGCAAAATATTAAAAGCTGAAAGACATTTTATCTCTTGACATTAAATGCCAAATAACACAAGGGCATGAAATTTCTTAAGAGACAATAAACGCTTTAAAATATTACTAAAGAGATAATGATGAATTAACAATACATACAGAATTTGTCCTCTAAGAAACTGAAACTGCCCGAGCCATGCATGATTTGAAATGAGAATACGTGTTACTTAATTTTTTTCAAATAATTTATACTTTATTATATAAAAACTATAAAATGCTGAAATTAAAGCGATAATTTTCTTATACGGTATTATTATGTCCCTTCTAGGAATTAGTATTGTCTACCATTATAGATCTATTGTAGCTAAACGTGTAACATAATATTGTCTAATCTACACGCTGTGAAGGATTACGACATTGGCACATGATAACTGTAGACTCCACGATAGCGCAGCGGCTAGTACGTTTCCATACAGACTCGATGGTCACATATTCCAGTCTCCCATAGGATTGTCTTAACATTTTGTCAGGGCTTCCACGTCAACTGAGAGTAATATAGGTACCTGGAAATATTCTGGGGAGCAAAGTATGCCGGCAAAATATAGACCACATCACCCATCTACTGCTCAATGTCTTGTTCTTCTCCTTCTTCTTCTCCTCCTCTTTCTCCTCCTCTTCCTCCTCCTCCTTCTCCTCCTCCTTCTCCTCCTCCTCCTCTCCCTCCTCCTCTTGCTGATGCTGCAGCTGCTGCTGCTCCTCCTCCTCCCTCTCTTCCTTCTCCTTCTCCTTCTCCTCCTCCTCCTCCTCCTCCTCCTCTTTCTTCTTCTTCTTCTTCTTCTTCTTCTTCTTCTTCTTCTTCTTCTTCTTCTTCTTCTTCTTCTTCTTCTTCTTCTTCTTCTTCTTCTTCTTCTTCTTCTTCTTCTTCTTCTTCTTCTTCTTCTTCTTCTTCTTCTTCTTCTTCATATTTTCATCTCGTAATGGATTCAATCAAATAAACATTAAAGGACTGCTTCTTATGCAATAAGGCGCATTACGCATTCAGTATTAGTTCTATATATTTTAGAGTAATTGACACTCAGCGGATGATGTGGACAGTGGCTCGCCGGCAATAGATCATAGAACCTCAAGCAACCGGCGCCCATTCCTTTTAGATGGTTGATTTTATTTTTCCTTTTTAGTTTTTAACGGAATGAAATAGCAAATCTCAGTCAACAATCCTTAATGGTCTCTTACGAGATGGTGTTGATGCTGATGCTATTTCCACAGTTGTTGATGAAACTAATGAATTTAACTAATCTCACGCCAACAATCACTAGTGGTCTCTTACGACATCAGTTGCATAGAGATGATGATGATGATGATGATGTTGATGATGATGATGATGATGATGATGATGATGATGATGATGATGATACTTACGTCTGTGGAGATCAAACATCCCCAAAAGCCTACACTGAAGGTGCACAGCGCCAACAATCACTAGTGGTCTCTTACGACATCAGTTGCATAGAGATGATGATGATGATGATGATGATGATGATGATGATGATGATGATGATGATGATGATGATGATGATGATGATGATGATGATGATGATGATGATGATGATGATGATACTTACGTCTGTGGAGATCAAACATCCCCAAAAGCCTACACTGAAGGTGCACAGCGCGGTGAAATCAAATATTGTTATGGAAGCTAATAAGTAATTCATTCTTCTAAAAGTGAATTAAGAATGTTAGATATGCAGGGGGACAGAAAGTGAGGTATGACTGCCAGATACTAACACTATTTGTATTCGAACCCGATTGCTTGCTTGCTTGCTTGCTTGCTTGTGTTCGTTGGCTTGAGCTCCAATGCGAAGTCCTGTATGTCGGATGAAGCCATCCTGTTGTCCAACAACAGTGTGATGTCATACAGGACCTGAGGTTTGCATGAGTATCCGTTGTCCCATGTCTGGCTTATTGGTGTGCAGACTGGTGGTTCCTCGCCATACAGGCAGACACTCTCCGACTTCGGAGGAATCGGCGATCCTACTGACTTTAGCCAGGACCCCGAAGGGACCTGTTGCCCAGGACGCTCGACGAGGACGCGTCAATAGGTCTTGGCCAGTATATAACCCGGCCCTGGTGCCTTGGAAACACCTCTGCGTCCCATTGTATACCAAGGTGACAATTATAATTGATTCACAAATAATAAAAAGGATCGAATTTAGTTCCAAATTCTTTGTATACTATGAGCTTGAACTACGATCAGACAATCGGTTACTATAGATGGTTAAATAATTACTCATTAAACCATGCCTATTGCTATCCTAATTTAGTTCAAGTTAAAAGGCAGAAGTTAATGTGCCTGCCAAAAAAAATATAAATCAGAAGTAAAAGACACTAAATAAATGACCACAATTTAACATAATTCTGAGATATTTCTTAGGAGATAAAATGTTTAGAATATAATCCGTAACAAAATAAAGAATTGAAGTGAATTAAAATGGTAGTTTCAAAACATAAAATACAGCTGAGGCTTGCAGGATTATAAATGCGAATGCTTGTTTCTTTAAGTTTCCGAAGAAATTATGTTTCAAAAAAATAATAAATATAGATATTAAAACGATAAGACGCAATTCAATTATGCCCCTTTTGTTAAATGGTGTTATTTCCCATTATATCTTTATTTTTGCTAAATTTGTCAAACAATGTTATTTAATCTGTGATCGGATTACGACTTGGACACACGATTACGGTGGAGCCCACGCTAGCGCAGTGGCTAGAACACATTAGCTGTCGACTTGTTTGTCATGTGTTCCAATTCCTTATCGGATTAAATAAATGTTTGTGTATACTTTACAGGACATCGCTGTCAACATCAGCATCTTTCAGCTGATTGTTGATTTATTGGCAAGATTACGCGCAGTAGTTTGCCATTGCTTTCTGAGGGATTGGCTCACATACCCCTAAGTTACCGACGCGGTTAGAACCACTACCGATTCTCGCCGTCGTCACGTTACTCACGAGAGTATACGGGATTACGGAGAAAGTCGCTAATTTCCTAGGCCATGGAGACCGGCTCTTATCGGATTATTTTAACAAATTTGCATGGCTTCCAGGTCAATCTAGACTATAAATGTATCAAGAAGTTTCTGGGGAGCAAAGGGAGGGGGCTGCAAATTAAAGACCACATCATCCATCGATTGTCGATTTTTCTTCTTCTTCTTATCCTTTCTTTCATCTCCTAATGGATAATATTGAGTAGAAAATAAATGACACTTTAACACAGTTAAGACTCACCGAGCACATGGCGCTGGACGCATATTCTGTAGACTAGTCGGCACTCGCTGGATGACGTGGTCAGCATCAGGTCAGCTATTGATCATAGGCCTCAAGGGACTCACTCCAAGCCTATTGTGAGGTTGATTACACTGCATGTCTAAAGTTTTCGAAGAGTTGGAATAGCCAGTTTTACGCCAGAAATCTATAGTGGCTTCCAACGACATTCATGACCAAGTACTGATGATGATGTTGATAATAATAACACTAGTCAACAAGTTTTCAAACGTTAATTGCATCAGAATTTAAGTACCCCATTTCTCGTTGATTTTGATATGCTGATTTCAAATATCACAACGAAATTCACCAATTGGCTCTATTTGTTTGTTACTGTAATGATGATTTTAATTGACAGTAATACAAATAATGTATGCTTGTTTATGTATCTCGGGTGAACAGTTAGTCTTTTTACTTTAACATTATAACAATTTTGGTTACATACTCAATCAATTGATATTTTAACATACAATATTCATCTCTCTTATTATAGCTTCACACAGTTTCGTAAATGTTCTAAATAGGTATTTGAAAGCCTCGTATGTTTTCTCTTCTTCAAAAAAAAAAAAACATACGGAATGGCATGTTACAGGACAATCAGGTATCGTTTAATGCCACCTGATTGTCCTGTAACATGCCATTCCATATTTTTTTTTATTAATTCTCATCTTATCATTTTGTATGCCACTTGATTATATCATATATAATATAACATTACTGTGATGTGAGTGAGAGAGTTAGTGTGTGAGAGAGAGAGAGAGAGAGAGAGAGAGAGAGAGAGAGAGAGAGAGAGAGAGAGAGAGAGAGAGCAAGAGAGAGAGAGAGGGAGAGAGAAAGAGAGAGGGAGAGAGAGAAAAAAGAGAGAGTTGAATTGCATCACTAATTTTTACGCTACATGATGTATATGTACAATTTTTTCTCCACTTCTTGCAATTGCGAGAATTCTCACGACAATCGTCAGTGTCTCAATTGTGTGTAAAGTGTGGGAGTTTGTTCTTATTAGTTTCAGTGATCATGTGAGGCATCATGTATTTGTCTAGATGTGAGGATGTATGTATGTGTGTGTGTGAGTGAGGGATATGTGTGTGTGTGTGTGTGTGGGGGGGGGGGGGATGCCATTCCATATTTTTTGTGTATTTTCATCTTTCACATTATCATTTTGTATGTATGCCACTTGATTTTATCATGTATAATATAACATTACTGTAATGTGAGTGAGAGCGTTAGTGAGAGAGAGAGAGAGAGAGAGAGAGAGAGAGAGAGAGAGAGAGAGAGAGAGAGAGAGAGAAGAGAGAGAGAGAGAGAGAGAGAGGGGGGGGGGGGAAGAGAGTTGAATTGCATCACTAATTTTTAAGTTACAAAATGTATATATACAATTTTTCTCCATTTTCTTTACAATTTTGCGACAATGTTCACGACAATCGTCACTGTATGTGTGTGTAAAGTGTGGGAGTTTGATCATAATAGTAAGTTGGGGGATGGGGGATGTGTGTGTGGGTGGATTCGTGATGTGTGTGGGTGGGCTCAGGATGTGTGGGTGGGCGGGGTGGGATTGTGTGGGTGGGTGGTTGATTTGTGTGTGGGTGGGTGGGGGATTTGTGTGTGGGTGCGTGCGAGATGTATGGGTGTATGGAGATATGTGTTTGTGGGTGGGGATGTGTGTTTGTTTAGGTGGTTGTGGGTGAGTGGGTGGAGGAGGATATGTTGGTAGATGATTGATGGTGGGTTATGGGATGGGTGGGGTATATGTGTGGGTGGGGAGATGTGGGTGTGGGGATATGTGGTGGGTGGGAGATGTGTGCAGGTGGGGGTGGTTGTGGGTTTGGGGATGTGTGTGTGGGTGAGGGATGTGTATGGGTGTGAGATGTTTGGGTGGATGGGTGGGGAGTGTGTGTGGGTGAGAGATGTGTGGGTGAATGTGTGTGGGGGATGTGTGTGGGTTGGGGGAGGGGTGCGTGATGGGTGTGGGTGATGGATTTGGAGATGTGTGTGTGGGTGGGGGAATTGTCTGGCTGGGTGGGGGTGTGTGTGGCTGGATGGAGAATGTATGTGTGGGTAGTGAGGGTGATTGTAGTTGAGGGGTGTGTGGATGGGTAGGAGATGTGTGGATAGATGTGTGTGTGGGTGAGGGATGTGTCTTTGGGATGTGTGTGGCTGTGGTGTTGTGTGGGAGGGGAGCTGGGTGTGGATAAATGATGTTTGTGTGGGTGGGTGAAGGTGTGGTTGGGATTGCGGGTGGGTGAAGGATGTGTGTAAGGGTGGGGGATGTGTGCTTAGATGGGTGGTTGGGATGTGTGAGTGTGGGTGGGTAGATAGGAGATGTATGTGTTGATGAGTGGGTAAGGGATGTGTGGGTGTTAGTGGTTGAGGTACGTGTGTCTAGGGATGCGTGAAGGGATGAATGTATGGATTGGGGATGTGTGTGTGGGTTGTGTGTGCGTGGATGGGAGGTGAGTTTTTGTGAATGGGGAATGTGTTGGTGGGTGGGGATGTGTGTTAGGGATGTTTGTATGGGTGGGGAGATTGTGCGTGGGTGGGGAGGTGTGTGTATATGGGTAGGGGTGTGTCGTTAAGGGATGTGTGGCTGGGAGAATGGGTGGATGGAGGATGTGTGGTTGGGTAGAGGATGTGTGGGTGGGTGATTGTCTATACGTAAGGGTGTGTGGTTAAGGGATGTTTCGTTGGGGGATGGGTGGGTAAAGGATGTGTGGGTGGGTAGAGGATATGTGGGTGGGTGAGTGTGTGCAGGTTAGGAGATGGTGGGGGATGTTTGTAGGTGTGGGCTCGGGATCTGTGAGTGGGCTGGGGGAGATGGGAGATTATGTGGGTGAGTGCGGAATTTGTGTGTGGGTAGGTGCGGAATATATGAGTTGACGGGGAGATGTGTGTGTGGCTGAGGAATGTGTGTTTGGCTGGGTGGTTGGAGGTGTGTGGGTGGAGGAGGATATTGGGTGAGTGATTGTTGGTGGGAAATGGGACGGGTAGAGGATATGTGAGTGGGTGGGGAGATGTGTGTAAGTGGGGGATGTGTGGGTTATTGAATGTATGTGTGCTTGGGGTGTGGGTGGATGGGATGTGTGGTGGGTGAGAGGTGTGTGTGGGTGTGGAGATGTGTAGGTGTAGGGATGTGGTGGATGGGTGGGGGAATGTATTGTATGTGTGTGTGGTTGGGTGGGGGAGTTGGAGTGAATGGGGGATGTGTGAGTGGGTGGTGGATGTGTCTCATAACATAGTAATATGCATTGCTTATGTTTACAAAATTCATGTGACAATGTTTTTTGAAAGATGAGTGATTGGAAGAGCCGAATGTAAGACGGGCCTGCGTGCCCAATTTGTTACCCTTTGAAAATAAAGTCTGTTCGTTCGTTCGTTCTCCATTGCCTTGAAAAAGTATTTCATGAGACCCAGATTAATGTGCAAAATTGGCAACAAATTATTGTTGGTGACGACAAGTGCTGGATTCTCAATGTTCTTACTGCCAGGCTGCAATGACTGCCTCATTGGCCAATGTCTTCTGATGTAATGGTCAATTCGTGCACGGCTATCCCACTCATAGAGAAAGCAACATTACGTGGTGTATCCCCCCTGTAGTCCAAACAAATGAGAGACCACTTTTAAGTCACCGCAAAGTGACTAATGATGATGATCGCAGTTTATATACTTCAAAAGGTGCTTTAATTTCTCTGAGACGACGGATGGCACTTTGTACTTGTGCAGCAGCAGTGGTCGAGTAAACCCAGGCAACTTCTGCAACAGTTTTTGGAACATCTGCAGCATTTTCAAATGAGACAGTCTTTCTCTTCATGGGTTCCGTTCCACAGTAGGGACACATGTAGGTAGTGTTTTGTGTAACTTTCATCTTTTACTAAATTGTTCTAAGTGAGGTACCGTATCTGGTACCATACTTTCACAAAATGCCCACTTAATTTATTTCAAGTTAAAAGGCAACAGTCATGTTCTTGCAAAACATTAAATAATAAACTTTCAGAATATCATGGAAATTAAAAGTCAAATAACATAAGTGTATGATATTTACAAGGAGACAAAATGCTTTAGAATATTATTAAAGATGTATTGTAGAATTAAAGTGACATACAGAGGTTGTTCCTTAAGAAAACGAAACTACAGATACGAGAGATATGCTACAGATACGCGATAAAACTAGAAAATATTTGTGGTATTTTCTGGCGCTGTATAAGTCTTCCGATTTCTCGAGTACGTCACAACTTCTCGTATTCATTCGGGGTGTCAATTTGGACTTTTAGATAACGAAAGAGTTGACATCTGTTTGCAGCATGCATTGACGAACAACTGGAAAAGACATTTACATAGGAGTGCAAAAGGCTTTGCAAGACTATAACCTTCAGTGGAATCAGCTTCGAGGTTTTACAGTTGATGCACACAAAAAACATGGCTACAGTGAGGAAGGATCTTATGGGGCAGATCAGGACTCAGTTGGAAGATTTGCAAATTCCGGGCGCTCTGTTCATACACTGCATCATACATCAGGAAGCTTCTGTGGGAAAGACTTAGATATTTCTTGTGTACTGAAACCAGTCGTTTCTGCTGTGAACTTTATTCGAAGATATACACTCAATCACCGTCAGTTCCAGGTTTTTCTTGAAGAAATTGATTCTGAATTCTGTGACTTGCATTATCACACATCAGTGAGGGGCTCAGCTGCGGTAAAGTCATGTTTCGTTTTTACAAGCTCCGAAATGAAATAGGTGTTTTCCTTACTGAAACAGATAGAGGTCTGATCCTATCTGGCTGTCAAAGTTGTCATTTTTGGTCGACATAACATCCCACGTGAAAGAACTGGATTTGAAACTTCAGGGAAAGAATAACCTCGTCTGTGATCTCTAGAGAATCATCAAAGAAAAAAAAAATTATTCGTGACTTGAAAAACCCCATGTTGGACAGATTTTCAGATCTTGACAGAACCAAGAGTGGCATTCTTCTGTTCCAGAATCCGTTGGATTGTAAACTTGATGTTGTGCCAGTTGAACTACAACTGGAGCTCGTTGATTTGCAAGCAAATGACTTGTTGAAAGAGAAGCACAGATAATGAAAACTTATTGAATTTTACCGCTGCTTAACTGATGTTGAGTTTCTGAAACTGAAGAAATTTGCCGCTAGTATGGCAACAGTGTTTGGAACAACTTATGTCTGTGAGCAATCATTTTTAAAAATGAAGTATGTGAAGTCAACACATCAAACGAGATTGACTGATGAACATTTGAAAGCAATCCTCTTGACTGGATGCAGCAATTCCAAACCAAACATTGATGATATCATGAAAACCAAATATCACTTGTATAAATCTCACTAACCATTTTGGCTGCTTATTTTGTGAGATGCATTGCACGAAACACATGAGAGTTTGTGTGTGCATTTCACACCACTTACCCATGATTAACTTTGTTTTTCGTCTTCTTTAACTAGAGCTTTCTTTCTGGCTTGCAAGTATTGTTAAAGTTAGTTGCATATCTTTTACAGGACGTTTGCAGTCGACACCTGCAGTTTTTGCAGTTCTTGATGTCTTGGCAAGTTGACATTCAGTAGTTTGCCACTGCTTTCTGAACGACCGGCACCCATACCATTGCGTAAAAAACCAGCGCAACGCGGTCTGCTACCAAATCGTGCGCAGCTGTGTTTCGAACGCGGGTATACCAGCTTATGAACTGCGTCCGCCACGGAGACCGGCGCAAGTATTGTTCAGAATGACTTTCCAGCCCGAACTCGTCATTTTGTCAGTTATCCGGCCCGCCGTGAAAAAAAGTTTGGTGACCCCTTATCTAGGGAAACGATTATCTATAGTCTTAGCTCAAACTTACAGTAAATAAAAGAAATAATTGGAGCTACATATGATTCTCTTTATTATTAGTGTGCTAATCAAACTTTGGCTTTTAAGGATATTTTCTTTGAGAAGAGACGGGAGTGCCTTCTAAAAAGGACATTGCTGAATTATGATATTGTTTTTTACACTGGTGAAAAACGCCCACTCTCTCTCTCTCTCTCTCTCTCTCTCTCTCTCTCTCTCTCTCTCTCTCTCTCTCTCTCTCTCTCTCTCTCTCTCTCTCTCTCTCTCTCTCTCTCTCTCTCGATGAGTAGTGGGCCTGCAGTCAGTTAGCTGGTATAGCTGTTCGGTCAGTCCTGCCGGCATAACTTAATAGCTCGTCAACAGGCGTCCAGTGGTTTTGCATGTATCACCTTGTACCGGGAGGGCGCGCTTTAGCGATGCTACTATTGGCTTGCGTTAGTTAGTTAGTTAGTTAGTCGACAGATCATCCTCATTGCACATCGAACCATTCAGTCCATAAGTGCTCGGATCCCCTCCTCAGCAAATCTCGCAACGTGTAGTGGCTAACGACGCCAGTTCTGTGTTGGTTTATAAATCTTCTTTAGCTTCCTGCGTAGTGTTCTTGTTTGGCCACCCCTCTTTTAATTTGCTGCTCTCGCAGTCTGGCCATTGTTGTAGATTCACAGTCATCACTTGGTTCTCGCAAAAGTCTTACTTCTCGTAGAGCATTCAGAATGTCGGCCTGGTCCATGGCGCGTCCGCCCTCCACAGTAGCCTCACCTGCGAGCTTGTCAGCTCGCTCATTTCCTTGTACTCCCGCATGCCCTGGCACGAAGATGAAACTAATCTTTGCCAGTCGAGACCGCTCCAAAGGCAGCAACCATTCTCTTCGGATCGACCCCTCCTCTATCCTCTTGATCATGTTCATTGAGTCGCTAAGGAAACAAGCCCTAGTGAATGTGTGTCTCGAGCCATGTTATTGCTTTACTTACTGCCATGACTTCCATGGTCAGGCTACTTGTGGTTTCAGTGAAAGCACCAGAGTCCTCCTTCACTTCTTCTTCTTCTTTCGTTAGCTTGAAATATGTCTATATCTGCAATGTCGTCTCTTGCATGAATTGAACTGTTTTTTTTTTTCAGTTCACACAGTGGTCCATAGAGTTTATCTTCCACTGTCGTCTCTCTAGGCCAGAAGGTTTGCCTAGATATGTTATATTTTGGGCAGTCTTGGAGTATGTGCTCTGCTGTCTGCGACGCCAATCCACATTTACACATGGCTGTTTCACCAATCTTGAATTTTGTATACATGTGGTTGCGTAATCTATTGTGTCCTGTTCTGAGGCGCAGAATAATGACTTGTTCTGGTCTGTCCATAATGTGGTAGTCATCTTGAGCAGGTTTTACTGGCTTTCTGACTGATTTGATCATTCTTTTCTTTTGGTGGTATGTAACGGGCACATCAGGCTGTTCCTCTTTGGCTCCTTCCTTAGCCAATTGATCAGCTCTGTCGTTTCCGGGTACTCCACAGTGGGATGATATCCACTGTATGGTGACTTTATGCTGACTGCTAAGTTCAGAAAGTAGTGTCCTTAGTACTGGCAATTTCCCAGAGAGGAGCGCCTCGAGTACTGATTTTGCATCTGTTAGTAGCACCACAGGTTGTGTACCATTGCTGTTATTTAGTAATTTCTCTGTTGCTATCTTGATTGCCTCAATTTCGGCATCATAGTTATGGCAGTACTTTCCTGTCGGTACTCTGGCTGTGTCCCTAGTATTATTTGGGTATTCTATGTACACTCCCGCTCCTCCATTTCGAACAGCATTTTGTGCTGACCCATCTGTGTAGACTCGGATCCAGAGGTCCTGTGGGTATTCTTCATCAAGGAAGCTGAGAGTGGCTGTTCTGCGCTGCACACTGTTCTGTTCTTCCTTGTCAAATAATCCTCTCACTTTTGTCAGGATTTGTAACGATAGTCTATGCTCATCTTTCCATGGAGTTCGCTCTGGAATAGTTGTTAGGGGGATACCAACTGTGGGCAGATCAGTGGTTTCTCTGCAGAGTCGTTTGGCCTGGTGGATAAAACTACTTCTGTTCAACCGCCCCATAGCTAGGTTTTCAAATCTGTTCTTCATAGGGTGGCCTGGCAAGCTGAGGAACTTTTCTGCTTGTATTAGCGTTTTCGTATCTCTGCGCTCACTCAGTGCCTGTGTCCTCCCCATCTTCTCCATTTCCACTATAGGGGTTGATCTCATCCCTCCTGTGGTGACTCTAAGTGCTTGATTTTGCACCTTGTCCAGCTCTTGTAGTGTGGTATTTGATGCTGAACACCACGCAGTTGACCCATATTCCAGGTGTGGTCGTATGCTCTGTTGGTAAACTTTGCTAAGTATTTTCGTACTGGCTCCCCATGTGGTTCCACTTAGCTTTCTCAGGATGGCTATTTTCCTTCTGGCTTTTGCTACTGCTTTGTTGGTGTGCTTTCTCCATGTCAGCTTGCCATCAAATGTTACTCCAAGGTATGTTGGTTCTTTATCTTCTCTTAGGGGTGTTCCATTTATCTGGATGATCCCTGCCTTTTGTTTTGGAGAGAGGGTAAATAGGGTGGTGCTGCACTTGTCAGTGTTTATGCTGACACACCATCTATTTGCCCATGCAGCAAATGTATCTACAGCTCTTTGTAGCAATCTGGTGGCCACTGATGCATATTCATTTGTGCTCCATAGAACCAGGTCATCGGCGTACATTGCCGCTTTAATTCCATGCGGTAGGTGAGCAACAAGATCATTGATGAAGATTAGAAAAAGTGTGGGGGACAAGACTCCGCCCTGGGGGACACCGTGACGCAGTAGTACTTTCTTGCTCTTGAGTCCGTCTATCTGTACTAGGGCTTTTCTGTTGTGCAAGTATGCTTTCACCCATTTGTACATTCTTCCATTGACTTTACAGTTTCTCAGTTTCTTCATCAGACCTTCTTTCCAGACTTTGTCAAAGGCTTTCTTCAGATCTATCCATGCCGCAAGCACCAGCTTCTTCTCTTGGAATGCAGCCTCAATTTCTTGAGAGAGGTAGGTTGTCTGATCTTCCGTAGAGTAGCACTGCCTAAAGCCAGCCTGCTGTGGCACAAGGATGTTTTTACTTTCAATGTACCACTGCAGTCTGTGATTGATGATGCGCTCCAGTGTTTTGCAGAGTCAGCTGGTGAGGCTAATTGGTCTGTAGCTAGAGGCAATGGAACCATCTTTCCCTGATTTTAGGAGGGGTATCATGATTGCTTCTCTCCAGGCTTGTGGAACACTGCCTACGGTCCAGCTGTTATTGAAGATCTGCAACAGCTTTGTTTTGGCCTCTGTTCCTAGGTTCCTGATCATTTCATTGGAGATACCATCAGCTCCTGGTGACTTTCTCATTTTCAGTTTTGATATGGCTAGCTCCAGTTCGCTGATTGTGATGGGTGCCTCCAGAACCTCATGTACTATTTCCTTCTGTCCTGTATGTTGTCGTTTCTCTCGAATCTCTTGTTGTTTCTCTGGACTAATTTTGATATTGCTATCTTGTGCGAACGAGTCCGCAAAACGGTCAGCTGCTTGCTTTCTTGTTAAGATTTTTCCATCTTTATGTAGTGCAATTTTTGAGTTTCTCCCTGTGCCCTCGTCATTAAGCTGTTTTATTAGCTTCCACAATTTCCTTGTGTCTCTTTCAAAGTTCAGAGACTCCGTTTTCTCCTGCCAGCTTTTCCGTCTAGCCTGCAGCTTGGCCCTTTGAAATTTGGCTTTTGCATGCTGGAATTTATTGTGGTGCTCTTGGCTGGGTGTGGCCTCTGCTTGCTTTCTACACACTTCAACATCATTATGCAACTGTTCCAGTTCACTACTCCAGTAGGGTTTATATTGTTTATGGGCTCCTCTTGGTACTGTTTCTCGCGCTGCCTGTAGTATGCATTTCCTAAATTCTTCAACTGCTTTATTTATGTCTTTCTCAGTGTTCAGGTTTCTAACCAGTATGCTGGTGCGATGCTTGTACATGTCCTCCTTCACAATTCTCCCTCCGGCCCGAGCTGTAAAGGCCCATGAGCTTCTCACATGTCGGACGACCGACCCATCTGTGTAGATGACCGCGTCACCGTCTAGCGAATTCTCGAAAATCAACGCTTGTACTTCAGCCTCAACAGCAGCCGGATTTTCTTGTCTGCATTTTCTATCTAGTTGGATGCAAACTGAAAAGGATGTGCAGAAGTCTGTTGGCACTTGCACCCACTCCTCGCCAGGTTCTAAGTTCTCAAGTGAACACACCTGTTGAAGAATGTCTTCGGCTTGACCCATCCACGACCGTCCTCTTTTTAACCTGCTGGCCTTCACCTTCCTAATTTCACTATGCAGTGGATGTTGTGTGTTTGCGTTAATTCTGAGGTAGGCGCGTGCCCTGCAACCTTGTATTCTCTCTTCAATGGTTGGAAAACCAAGAAGGTAGCGCATCGCCCTGCATGCTGTATCTCTTGTACATCCAAGAATAATGCGCATAGCTTCATTCTGTACCCTTTCCATCCTTTCTATCTGCTTATGGCTGAGAGTCAGGATTGCCATTGCATACTCCAAAACAGACATGACCAACCCCTCGTACAGAAGACATAGATGGCGCTGCTCACAGTTTGCTGCCGCCATCACCCGCATCGCTGCCAAACCCCGCTTGGCCTTTGTTATCACCTGGTCTATGTGCACATTATAAGTAAGGCTTCGATCAAACCGTATCCCCAGGTAATTCATTGCCTGCGTTCTTTCCACCGTCTCTGAACACAGCATTACAGTTGGTGTTGGAGTGTTGACAATATGATTATTCAACGAGAACGAAGTCACTGTTGCCTTTGTTGGGTTGACCATTGCCCCAGCTTCATCACACCAAGTACTTATGCGATTGAGTTCGGTTTGTAGTTCCACAGCAGCCTCCTCTCTATCCTTCCCCTGACGATACACTAAAACATCATCGGCGTATGACAATGTCCTGCCAGGTCCAGTGATCTGCTCACTGGTGATTCTCACTGTGTAGGCGTTGAACAGTACCGGAGATAATGGTGATCCCTGTGGTAGGCCAGGATATATTGTTGTTGGTTCCGAAGTCCAACTGCCACATCTAAAAACTACTTTCCGTTGGAAGAGGGTTGCAGCAATCCAACTAAGGAGGAATGGACTTACGTTTAGTTCGAGAAGCTGAAACATTAAAAAATCCAGTGGTACTCTGTTGTATGCGTCCTCAAGATCAATCGCTGCAGCAACGGTTTCAGTGCCTGAGTGGAAACCTTCATAGACATCCTGGGCAAAGACTGCTGCATTGGTCCAGGTTTCTCTCATTGGACGGTACCCACCCAGGGTGGGTGGGAAAACACCTTGCCTCTCTAGTTGGCTTGATATTTTCTTGGCAATTACCTTCTCCAGCAGCTTGCCTATTGTATTCTGCGTGGTTATAATTCTATATCCCTGAATTTTTTTGTGGTCTTTGTCAGGCTTCGGCAAGGGAATCAGATAGCTGTGTAACCATTCCTCCTTGATGCTAGCACACCCTATACTTTTGTTGTACATGTCTGCTAGTTTCTCTAGCTCATTGTCGGTACACCAATTTATGTCGTCGTATCTTATGCCATTAGGACCTGGAGCACTGTTTTTTTTATCGTCGAAGCACAGCCTTGATTTCTTTCACTGTCACTGTGTCTTCATCCGAAGTGTTATGGGCCTTGCATCTGTCTGAGGTGACCTCCTTGGCCAGATTTCGGCCTCCCATGTCTGTCTGGTTGCTTTGCTCAAGGTAGCGTTCAAAGAGGGCTTTGCCCTTGTCCTCGTCAGTCCTCTGCCAGATGAGGTCAGCGCCTTGGAAGTCAGAAATGCTCTTATTCTTGACTATACCACTCATGCTTTTATGTAGTCGCCAGAACAATTTCAGTGACTTGTCTGTGCTTACTCTTTGACACATCTCTGCCCATTTTTCGCTTTTAACAACCTTGACCAGTTTTTTGAAGTAGCTTACTTTTGTGTGCATCTCTCTTTCTAAGTGCAAGCAGGGACTAGGATGACCAGCTCTGTTCTTCTTGGCATTTTGCCATCTCCTTACAGCACTACGCTTATCCACCCAAGCCTTCTCCACCTCGAAACTCCACCACGGTGGCTGCTCCCAGCTTTTTTTCCTGCCCTGAAACGTTCTGCGCTTGTCACGTCTTATTTTACTCACCACATCTTGCCCTGTACTGTCATACTGGAACGTCTTTACCTTTAGCTTGTGCTGCCTGGTTCTGCCTTTCTCCACCAGTATGCTGCACGGGTGGTGGTCGCTGCCATGGTATCCTAGGACACCCCATCTACGCACTGTAGTGAGTGAAGGTGAAACTAGCGCCAGATCAATAGCACTGTCCTCATCGCCCGGACGGCTTGCTGTCCTGGTGACACAGCCACTGTTGATACAAACCAGGTCGATGGTTTCCAGTGCAGTCTCGAGCTCCTCCCCCTGTGTATTGGAGGAAGTGTTTCCCCATGATCTGCCTTTAGCGTTGAAGTCACCACAGAAAATAACATTTCTCTCGTGGCCTAATATGCCACTTAAGCATTGCCACTTCTGGGCGTCCACACTGGCATTGCGGGCATAAACATTAACCGCCACGAATGGTATACTGGAAAGAACTCTCAACGCCTGTATTTGTATATCGTCACTGTCCCAACTGGACATGTCTAGCTCTGACGCCACCATGCTGTCGCGAACGAGAATCGCCATTCCCATATGTCGTCTGTTGTAGAAACATTTAAAGCCGGCAATTTGGAGTAGCTGATCGCCCAGTCGTGTCTCCTGGAGTGCTACAATGTCGTTCCTGTAAACTAGGGTTTCTAAAATAGAGCCCCGTTGTTTTACACTGGCACAGTTCCAATATAGAATACGGATATTCCTGAGTCCCAGTCGGTGACACTTGAGTCTAAAACGCCTCAAACCTCCACGCTTACCTTGCTTCTTTTTCCCTGCGCGGCTACCACGCCGCTTCGGTATGTTGACTGCTGACCGCACGAAGAACACACGTTGTTCCGCCATGTTGAAAAAATGTAAACACAGACTGAGAACACCACACACGCTGCTGAAAATTAACTCAAGGATGGCTTCACTCGATGCACGAACTCCGTAGCACCCGCGCAGATCTTGAGATTAAACTCCTGGTTTTACATCCTGGCACACCAATTACACGCAAGAGATGAATAAATCCATCCCCTACGCGAAAAAGTTAACGAACAAAAAACAACACGACCGTCCGTCGCCATCTTGAAACCGGAACTTGGCTTGCGTGTGCGTGAATAGTCCGTCTGTCTGATAGATAACTGGTTGATCCTGCCAGTAGTCATACGCTAATCCACGGGACTCTATCGAGGCCCCGAAATTGGACGAAAACCCTCTGAGGGCAAGTTCCAGATTCCAAAGTCGGTCTGTCAGTCCTACCTAGTAAACCGGTCGGGAATTTACTTGATCCTAAAAATTCTGCTCAAGACTTATGGAGCAAATTGGAGGAAAGGTGCTAGTCACGGCGCTGGAACTTCAAATAACTCTCCCCACGACGCCTACCGGCATAAGTAGAAAAAACGACAAGAACAACAACACTGATGTAATTCATTAGTTTCATCGCTACCCAGAAAAAAAAGTATTATTATCAACATCACCATCAGTTCCTTGTCATGAATGTCGAAAGAGGCCACTAATGATTGCTGGCGTGCGATTCGCTATTCCATCTCTTCGAAAACTTTAGAAACAGTCTAATAAAACTGACAAAGAGCTTGGCGTCAGTTTCTTGAGACTTATGATTAATTACTGGCCTGATGCTGACCACGTCATCCAGCGAGTGCCGATTTGTCTACAGAATATGGGTCCAGCTCCTCCGAAGTCGGAGAGTGTCTGCCTGCACGGCGAGGAACCACCAGTCTGCACACCAATAAGCCAGGCATGGGACAACGGATACTCACGCAAACCTCAGTCCGGTATGACATTACATTGATGTTGGACAACAGGATGTCTTCATCCAACATGCAGGACTTCACGCTGGAGTTCACAGTCAGCGAACACAAGCAAGCAAGCACCAGCATGGGTCCAGCACAGTGTGTGCTATAACACTTGACTGTGTTAGAGGGTCATTTTTTTTGTTACTTAATCAGATCCATTAGGAGATCAAAGAAAGAAAGAAAGAAAGATAGAAAGAAAGAAAGAAAGAAAGAAAGAAAGAAAGAAAGAAAGAAAGAAAGAAAGAAAGAAAGAAAGAAGAAAAAGATCAAGAACAATAAGAAATTGAGCAGTAGATGAGTGATGTGATCTGTAATTTGCCGGCATACTTTACTCCCAAGAGCATATCCTGGTACATATGTTAATACCGCCTGACGTGGAAGGCCTGGCAAATTGATAACACAATCCGATGGGGAATGGAACACATGACCATCGAGTCCGCAGGGAAATGTACTAGCCACTGAACTGCGGAGTTTTCTCCAAGTTCTTCTGCTCTTCTCACAACTGAACTTTGCCGAAAGGCTGATAGTTCAAAACAAATTGGCTCTCTCGGGACACAAGTCATTTACTGCTTCCATCATACACTCTTTGATGAAGTTACCATCAGTAAACAGCTTTCCGCTTTCTTCAACCTTATGCACTATTTTTTAACTTGTACGAGTGACAGATTCATTTTCAGTAAACTTTCTAGTGAAGATATCTCTATATGTTTCTAAATCACGTTTTATGGACTCATATTTCTCAGAGCGTAACTTTCCAGAAAACATTGAATATGTTGATAGGTGGCTTGTTTCGTAGTGACGCCGAAGACTGTACTCTTTCAAAACGACAATACTTTCGCTGCATATTACATAACTGGTGTTCTGGTTCTTTGTTTCCACTAAGAAGTACTTTACTCCCCATTCTTAATTGAAAACGCGACGCTCGGCATCCACTTTTCTTTTCTTAGTGGCCATAATGAAGGGTGAAGTACACGGGATCTGAAAATAAAAAAGACATTGAATTACAAACATAATAAAAATCCGATTGAAACACTGGAAAAGCATGGGACGAGGGGTCACTGGTGAAGCTACGGCTCACCAAAGGTACATATAAAGTTTATAGTGCCTTTGGTAATAGAATATATCTTATAATAAGGTTTGCAAAATATATAAATAGAGCTAGCCTAAATAAGCAACCTAGAGCATCCAGGGGTTCCGCCGAAACAGACCGAAATCGTCTAAATGCAACATTTCTGCACAACTGGTGTATTACATTAAGTAGGACAGACACTTGGATAATCTTACATAGTTCCTTGACAACGTAAACATTTGCGTAAGGATATGCTCCAGCAGAAAGGTTGAAAAACACTGGCCTAGAGACCAGCTCGATTAACACCTTGACCGGGGAATTCTTCTGAGCTGGGAATAATATTTTCGTAATAGCACAAACATGCGTTTAATAATAGAGAAGTGCAGTGCAGAGAATTTAATGTAAACCTATTCTCATGTTTTGTCGATTATTCAAAGGCATTTGACTGTGTACAACATCATAAACTTTGGGAAATCATGAGGAATATGGGCTTCCCTTCACATGTAGTACATCTCATAAAAATGCTATATCTAGACCAACAAGCAGCAGTTAGAATAGATGGCGAGGCATCAGATTGGTTTGACATCAAGCAAGGAGTCCGTCAGGTGCTGTCACCCTATTTGTTTAACCTGTACGCAGAAAATATAATGAGAAATGTAAGAGATGATATAAACAGGGAGCTATATGATGCCCTAAATATCGGTGGTCATGACATACCAGAGATTCGATATGCTGATGATACAGTATTACTATCCACAACACAGAATGGCATATAAAACCTAATAGCCGCAACCCAATTGAATAGTGAAAATCACAACTTATATCTTAACATAGCAAAAACAAAGATAATGCATACAGATAAAACTACTATGGAGAAAGAAATATACATTAATGGGGGGAAATTGGGGGTGGTGGAAAATTTTGAATATCTTGGGTCATTGATTACCAATAACGGTGACACAATGAAAGAAATTAAACGGCGACTATCCATTGCTCTTCAAAGACTAAAACAGATGAATAAATTATGGAGTGGGACAGACAGAACTACAAAAATTAGATTTTTAAGAGCATGCATCTTTCCCATTTCAACATACGCCTGTAAGACATGGACACTTACTAAACAAGCTGAACAGCGCATAAACGCCTTTGAATATAAATGTTATAGACGAGTTCTAAGAATATCTTGGGTAAAGAAAAGAACAAATGCATCCATACTTCAAGAGTTGAATATTGAGGAGGGATGGCTATTAAAGACGCTAAAACAAAGAAAATTGAAGTATTTTGGTCACTTGAAACGTCACGAAAGTTTGGAGAGAACAATAATGGAAGGGTATATGCCTGGGAAGAGAGGAAGAGGAAGGCCAAAGAGAAGATGGGTGCAGGATGTGGCGGATGATCTCCAGATGGGTGTATCAGACGCGGGACATCTTGCTTGTGATCGAGAAGCTTTCCGGAAGGTTGTTATGGAAGCGAGGTTCTGCAAAGGACATGCTACTGAATGAATGAATAGCACAAAGCTTCTATTGCATTTTTAATGCTATGTTTACTACTTTATTGCCTCTATTCACACTTGTAGTTCAGTTACTTATCACTGTCAAACAAAGAAGTCCTTGTTACATACCTATAAAATGGATGACTGGCAAAAAGAAGTAAATATTTCGGGAGCATCAGACTTGTGTTGACAACCGGACGCATTTGTAGGAGGGAAAGATGCGTTTATGTGTGTATGTGTGTTGCCATGAAAACCATGGTAACGTCGGCGCTACCACCAGCCGGGGAAGGACTTGGGATGGTGAGAATTAAGCAAACATCACAATCAACGATAATTTATAATTGAAAATAATAAATTTAAGACACATAGTAGCCATGAGGTCTCCACACGTGTGAAGATCACCTATTATTCTATACATAATAGTTACATTTAAATTATATCACAACGGCTCGTGTTCCATACGTTATATCAAGCAAGTTCGAGCACTGTCGGAGTTCCGGATGAAATGATGTCGCGGACCGGATCCGACCCGCGGCCCGTAGTTTGGTGACCCCTGCCCTATATGATTAAATAGTAACTCATTATAACCATGTCTTATTCTTTCCTAATTTAATTTCACTTAAAAAGCACATATGTATGTGTCTGGTTTTCTTCATTTATTGATTTCATTTAACTTATGTGACTGCCAGACCAGGTGGTAACGGCTGTTTAAGATTCTCGGCCTTTTCTCTATCCCGGATCACCGGTGTGCACAACTATATGCTGCAAAGTACCTTGCATTTGACATTGTCCTTGTTCTTCTTGATATTGACAAATTTGGCACCTTTCCTTTTGGCTGGGAGCAGAAAGTCTTTGATCTCTTGAAACTGTTTATGCATGATTCCTGTTAATATTTTCCTTCTTTTTGTTAAAATGTTTAAAGGCCTCTTAGTCCTTTTATGTGCCTTTCGGGCCATTGTGGTCCACGAAAGTCCGTCTGCCAGTGTTAGTAGACAGTGGTTAGAGTTTGCAGTTTGGATGACCGCCTCTGTCAGTGTTAATAGACAGTGGTTAGAGTTTGCAGTTTGGATGACCACCTCTGCCAGTGTTAGTAGACAGTGGTTAGAGTTTGTAGTTTGGATGACCGCCTCTGTCAGTGTTAATAGACAGTGGTTAGAGTTTGCAGTTTGGATGACCACCTCTGCCAGTGTTAATAGACAGTGGTTAGAGTTTGTAGTTTGGATGACCACCTCTGCCAGTGTTAGTAGACAGTGGTTAGAGTTTGTAGTTTGGATGACCGCCTCTGTCAGTGTTAATAGACAGTGGTTAGAGTTTGCAGTTTGGATGACCGCCTCTGCCAGTGTTAATAGACAGTGGTTAGAGTTTGTAGTTTGGATGACCGCCTCTGTCAGTGTTAGTAGACAGTGGTTAGAGTTTGCAGTTTGGATGACCGCCTCTGCCAGTGTTAATAGACAGTGGTTAGAGTTTGTAGTTTGGATGACCGCCTCTGTCAGTGTTAGTAGACAGTGGCTAGAGTTTGTAGTTTGGATGACCGCCTCTGCCAGTGTTAGCAGACAGTGGTTAGAGTTTGCAGTTTGGATGACCGCCTCTGCCAGTGTTAGTAGACAGTGGTTAGAGTTTGTAGTTTGGATGACCGCCTCTGTCAGTGTTAATAGACAGTGGTTAGAGTTTGCAGTTTGGATGACCGCCTCTGCCAGTGTTAATAGACAGTGGTTAGAGTTTGTAGTTTGGATGACCGCCTCTGTCAGTGTTAGTAGACAGTGGTTAGAGTTTGCAGTTTGGATGACCGCCTCTGCCAGTGTTAATAGACAGTGGTTAGAGTTTGTAGTTTGGATGACCGCCTCTGTCAGTGTTAGTAGACAGTGGCTAGAGTTTGTAGTTTGGATGACCGCCTCTGCATCCTGGCCAGAACGACTGCAGATAAATCTAAACTTTTATCTAAGTCAAAAGGCCTTTTGTTTAAATAAGGGCTCAAATAAGGGTGGCCAAGGCTGCTCCAAGAGGTTCCACGTTCCTGTGTCATTCGGATGTCCGCCTCTGCTGGTGTCCCTGGCAAGATCAAATGCAGATACTACAATTTGATATTTTTGTAATCAAAACATCAGATGTTCAGAGAGCTCTTTCCTTTGGCCCTCATCTAGCGGTTGTGTTTTGTGTAGGTCTTCAGACTTCTTTATAGCGTCTAGTTAGCAATGGAGCTTGTTCTGAGTGTCCACCATTGAGTCTTGTAGAGGGCCCATGTATCAGGCCTGACTGTTCCCGTGCTGTGTGTAGAGTTTAGGGTAGAATGGCTCCCACATGTTCAAGACCGCAATGATCAGTAATGGTATGCTAGCGATGCCTGTTACAATCGCCATGTTTAGTTTCAGCTTGGAGTCCATGCTGATGCTGACTAAAACTGACTCCTGTTGTTTTAATTTATCTCATTGTTTTAAAGGCCTCTTAGTCCCTCTATGTGCCTTTCGGCCCATTGTAGTCCACCAAGACCTGTCTGCCAGTGTTAGTAGATTGAGATTTGGTGATTCGAGTTTGCAATTTTGATGACCACATCTGCACCCTTGCCAGATTAAGCAAAGATTTTTTTTTTTGTTGGTGCTCGCTGGCTTTGAACTCAAGAGTAGTCCATACACACCACTTCTAGTAGCACGTGACCGAGAGTAGTCCATACACACACCTTCTAGTAGCACTTGACCGAACTGTGTGGATTAGCTCTACATTGTCCCTCGCCATCGGGCCTCTACTACGATACAAAGATATGTGTAAGCGGGACATAATTGATACAGACATTGATAATGCACATTGAGAGCAAGTCGCCGCTGAACGTGTTGCATGGAGGACTAACATCAGAAATGGAATAAAGACAAAGGAGAAAATTATTGCAGATAAGTCACACACCGAATGTGTGAGACGTAAGATGGTGCATGATTGTGGACATGACCACGTGTTCACATGCACCCACTGTGAACAAATATTTACAGCGCGAATTGGCCTTATCAGCCACATTCGCTACCGCCATTGGTAAAAGTTATTATGCCTTTTTGAAGCACAAACTATCGTCTGTAAAGACGGCAAGGTGCCAATGTAAAAATGCTTTAGAACATTTGCAGACCAACAAACACTCACTCTCTCTTATTTCAGCTTCACTCAGTCTTAGACATTTTCTGATGAGGTATTTGAAAACCTCATCTGTTTCCTCCAATGCCTTGACAAAGTTTTTCGTGAGACCCAGCTTCACGTGCAAAGGTGGCAACACGATCTTGCAGGTGACGACATGTGCTGGGTTCTCAACGTTCTCACTGCCAGGCTGTAGTGACTACCTGATTGGCCAATGGTTGTTGATGCAATGGTAAATTCGTGCACGGCTATCCAACTCACAGAGAATGTAACACTACATGGCGTATCGATCCTGAGGGGCAAGCAAAGGAGCCACCACTTTCAAATCACTGCAAAGTGACCAATGATGATGATCGTAATTTATACACTTCAACAGCTGCTTAATATTTTAATAGATTTGTTTCATATGAACTGCGTGACCAACTGGAATTGACAATAACACATTACCATTATTCAACAAAACAGCGTTAAGACTCGTCTTGGATGAATACATGAAAATCCACCGCTCTTCCAGTTTGTGATTAATTTTGAGGGCTGCCATTAAACCAGATATGTTGTCGCACACAGAGAGGTCATCCTCTTTGAAAGAGAATGTAATAAGCGGCTTCTGATGGTTCCTATACACATATATTCTAGCATCTTCTGCCAGGAAATTCCACTGTTGCAAAGTATATATATACTATCCAGTGCCGCCCACCGATCGCTGGAACGTAAATTATTCCTCTCCACGATGCTTGACGACAGAAGTGGAAGATGATGATGATGATGATGATAATGATGATGATGAATATGATGATGATGATGATGATGATGATGATGATGATGATGATGATGATGATGATGATGAAGATGATGATGATGATGATGATGATGAAGATGATGACGATGATGATGATGATTGCCACATATCAGTCACTGACACATAGCTGACTGAGAAAGGCTGAAGGGAGCTTCCCTAAAAGATGCACCGAATGGTACAGTTATAGAGTGTGCAGGGAAACTAGGGAAGCGTCACGAAAAACGTCACTTAGGGGTTAGACTTGGGCTGCCGTCCTGTTCGGACGCAGCATGTCTTCTTGAGCATGGCTAACAGTCAGTTATGCCGCTCTTTGTGTTCAGCAGTGTGTATGTTCCTTGTGGAGTAATTGAGTAATTGAGTCGACATATTAAAATCAATGTGCGAGAGGAAAGTCTTTGTGGAGTTTTATTCCAGTGGCTTATTTGGTCTTCAATTAAGCAGGGAGAACTCGAAGGTATTCATATTATTATTCATATTATGTCAAACCCTAGACGCATCGGTAGCCTCCGCGACATCACTTCGTGACAAATGGAGTCTTGTACCGGTAGTAATGATTACGAACTCGTGATGTATTATCAATTTACGACATATTTGCAGTAATTTAACGAATCGAGCCATATACAAACGAAGGCCAAGGTCATCTAAAGAGTCTCAGGAAAGATCGATTACGTCATTGTATTCAAATAATTTTGTGTGGAATAATCTCTAAAAAAATAGAGTGATGACGTCATTAGGTTGAATGTTTACAAAACATCCGGAAAGTATGAAAATCTTATGTTTTTAATTCAAGGAACTGTTCAACTACTAGTTAATCGCATAATGAAATCGAGTGATGAAGTTCAACAACTATCACATTCAGTTGACGGAAGAAATTTATTGAGAAGTCAAAACGGCAACAAATGAAACTTTGGAATGAAGAAGGTAAATTAAAAAACATGAAACTATTTTATGGTTATAATCCAAGGTTCAAAGACATTGGTCATTGTGTCTGATGTATCGAGTAATGAAATTCAACTGAAGAATATACGATGATGAAGATTCAATACCAGTATTTACTAAGTACATTTTCGTGAACAAACAACAAATTGACAGTACTACCAGAATTTACGCAAGTGATTATATTGATCTACATAAACATTTCATATTCCAGGGACACGAACATCATACCAGAACATTATCTAGCATGTCGTCAAGACTTATTCTGAAGATACAATATAATTATTCAAAATTTGAAAGTTAAACTCAGATCACGATACCATTTGTCATTTGATCATATCCAAGTACAATTCGACTTCACAGATACAGGAAAATATAGTTCAACGTGAAATAATTCGACATATAAACTGTTGTAGTCAGAGTGTGTTAAAGTGAAGGAAAGCGTACATAGACAGTAAATTATTACTCTTCAAGACATTTGTGTAATAGAAGAGCATGAAAAAAGTTTGGACCATGATGTTGTTCGACGGTATTCGAAAATCTTGACTGTGATCTACGGTATTACTGGTTCATCAGTTGAATCCGTACCGCTTGTTCTCAAATACTTCGTTTGCTGACCTGGTGTAACAGGCATTCTGAAGGAGACAACTACCGATTATCTGATAGGAACTCGTAAAAAGATGCTAATAACACGGCATCGAACTGGTTGATTCACACGTCAGATTCCGTATACTTCAGTTCACATTTTTTGTCTCAAATACTTGACCCTTGAAATGCTTGAACCTATGTGCCAACATGTTTGTTGTTACACACAAGACTACGTCAGAAAAATAAAAAAGACAAACAGTTGTCAGAGGAATTACAGATATACGCAGTTCTCCAAGAACGTTCGAAAGAAATTTCTTGAAGTACAACAACACAAGACTATAAATTTACATGCAGTCGAAAGTCACTGAACTTTGAAAATTGCATTAATCATTGAATTCCTGGAAACGATAGTTTGGATGAAGTCAAATTGATACGTGAACATTGAGAAGTAAACACTTGGAAGAAAGCAAGTGAATCTTATTTTAAAATTATGAACCAAAATTCTCAGAACACTCATATATATTAATTATTCTTAAATTGAGAAATTTTATGAAACAATTCGAATGCCATGAAATTCGATTATTCGGAACTGAAAAATTTTGAGAACAGAATTTATCGAAAAGTCATGACCAGGATACGCAATCACACGTTATCAAATTACAAATCTGGTTCAATACATTGTCAAAAGACGATACATATTTCTTTGGCTACATGATCAAATCTGAGAGATATCAATGCGTATTTCAACTTTAAGGATATTTTCTCACATCGTACTGCTTTTGGGAAATTGCTCAAAGACATTGAATCACCAAACCTGCAAATCAATATTCCAGATCAGAAGAAGTTCCAATCAACATATTCAACATAGACTAGAATTTTCAAGTAAGACCAATCGATCGCTTTGGATACATCTTTCGAGACTTCGTTATATCAATGTCCGATTATTCAATCATGAAATTTACGTCAATTGTTCTATACAGTGGAATATTCGTTTTAGAGAAAAAAAATCAACCTTGAGAAACGTACACTAAACGTCATTAAGAAATATTACATCTTAAAAAAATATACTTCACTTGAAACATTGTGAATTGAAATCATAATACAACCAACACTGACTAGTCTACATGCAGTCGAGATCAAGCTAAAATTGTGAGCAGATTTTACTGGTTGCTCAAGGCCGAGATACTCAGTCATTCATTATCAAATCACGAACTTCTTTGGCTACATTTTCAAATCCGAGGAATGTCCATGCATGTTTTAACTTTGAGGATAATTTTGCCCCAAAACATCGAATCACCAAACCCGCAGACGATTATTCATCCACGTCCATGATGTTAACCGTGCTCCTTTATGTCGAGTCCAGAAGAAATTCCGATCAACGTGGTCAGGATACACGATAACTTTTTGAGCAGGGCCAATCAGTCGCCTGAATCGATGATACAACGTTTGAGACCTCCTTTATATGGATGCCCAATTACCCAGTCATTACATCAGTTGTCGGTATTGGAATATCGAATACTAGAGGACAAACTTCTGTGTCAACGATGGATAACAATTCATTTAACAATGACAAATTAGGAATACACGACGTTGTTAAATTGAGTGAAAACATACAGGGATTTGGTCGAAAAAACTGTTATCAAAATGAAATCTAGATACTAAAATATGAATGACATTTAAAAACGGCTAATACACCTGAAAGTTAAAGAATAATTTAATTTAATTTACATCGTCATGAATAAAAGAATGTCATGTTGTTCTCACGTGAATCCAGCACGTGATTAAGGTTGTTCATGAGTTCAATGATAGGAAACTAAGTGAATGGTGTTTATTTGTTGTCTTCGTTGGTGATGGTCATTTAATCTGTTGTATTTGTGCTAAATGTTAGTATACAGATCCTTACATATTGGTTTTAGACTATGCATGTGGTCTTACAAATTAGTTTTGATATACGGCTTGATCATACGCAAAGGTTTGTCAATTGTTGTTATAATAAAGGTACAGAGGAAAACACGTGATGTGAGGGTGCGGTGAGGTGTACTGGGATAGAAGCAACTCCCCTGAGCGGATGTAACAGTACACTAGAATTGTACCTGGATACGTGAATATAGAGGTGTACTATGGACTAACCAGCGTCATTAATCTAAGAGGTTTGGGGAAACTCTCTTTGAGCTATGGCGAAGGCAGTCAATATCATACCGACATATGATCGTCAGAAAGTTAAAGATGATTTATGGATACTAACGTATATGGTTATGTTCGCATTTTACAAGCACCGATGGGTTGGGTAAAGCATGATGAGTTAGCTTCTCTACATACAGGTATGAACATTGGGCAATGATACCACATTACAACAGTCGATTGAAGAAGAAGATTTATCATGTTGGAGTATGAAGAGTATTAGTTTATTAGAATACTCACGGAGATATGATTGGTTAATTGATCAGTATTTACACAAAGAGAGCTGATGCTATTATGACATTGCTGGTTGAATGAATTATATTGTTGTATTATTGGTACGGCACTAATAATATTAGAAATATCCCTTAAATTAGAATGTGATCTGCGACAGCCTCTACCTCACCTACAGCCATTAAATAATAACGCAAGATATATACATAGCCAGCGACAACGAGGATCGGCAACTGATACAGACGGCATGATACCGATTGATACTCTCGTCCACAACTCCGGGTTTTGACCTAGAGTGAGGACAAGTTAGGGACTAATGGTATCATTAGTTGGTCCGGCCCTCCCATAGGCCGGCCACATGACGCTCACCGTGGGTGTGAGCAGGAGGACATGTCCGTCAGTAATTTTTTTTTTTTTTTGAGGGTTATTAACGGGAACCATAATGTCATGTTCAGCAATTGATTCATCTTAGATTGTCAGTGATGCTATTTGTCATGGGTAATGAATGTATATGAATTAAATGATAATATCATTTAATTTCTAGGGCAGGGGGCATAATGCCACATATCAGTCACTGACACATAGCTGACTGAGAAAGGCTGAAGGGAGCTTCCCTAAAAGATGCACCGAATGGTACAGTTATAGAGTGCGCAGGGAAACTAGGGAAGCGTTACGAAAAAAGTCACTTAGGCGTTAGACTTGGGCTGCCGTCCTGTTCGGACGCAGCATGTCTTCTTGAGCATGGCTAACAGTCAGTTATGCCGCTCTTTGTGTTCAGCAGTGTGTATGTTCCTTGTGGAGTAATTAAGTAATTGAGTCGACATATTAAAGTCAATGTGCGAGAGGAAAGTCTTTGTGGAGTTTTATTCCAGTGGCTGTTTTTGGTCTTCAATTAAGCAGGGAGAACTCGAAGGTATTCATATTATTATTCATATTATGTCAAACCCTAGACGCATCGGTAGCCTCCGCGACATCACTTCGTGACAATGATGATGATGATGATGATGATGATATTTATACGGGCGGCGTCATTAATCTAACTAGTGTTGAAAGCAAAATCATAATGCAGGATGTCCTTTAAGAAGGTCCATCTCTCCACGACACTCCGAAAACATTACGCGAAAGCCTGCAACTGAAAGTATACAACACTGTGGATTTAAATATTGATATGGCAGCGGGATCATCAGTAATGCTTACTTCAAGAAGTGAATAAAGAATGTTGGGTCGAGTCGACGACAGAAAGGGAGGTATGACTGGCTCATAGACACACTATTTGTATTCGAACCCGAATGTATACCAAGGTGACGAGTTTAATTCATACACTAATAATACATCGATTTGTAATTAGTTTAGTTAGTAGCATATACTTTACAGGACGTCGCAGTCAACCCCAGTATTATTATTATTTTTTTTTTTTTTTTTTTGGGGGGGGGGGGGGGGCTATTTGTGATGTATTTGGCAAGTTTACGTTAAGTAGTTTGCCCTCGCTTTCTGAATGACCAGCACTCATACCACTGTATGAAAATACCAACGCAAGGCGGTCTGATGCCAAATTGCCCGCAGGTGTATTATGAATGCGGTATGCGGGATTACGAATTGCGCATGTAACTCCTACGTCACAGAGCAGGATTTCGCCTGTCTCTCTATATGGTTTAATACTATCTCACTAACTCATGTCTTATACTTTCCTAATTTAGTTCAAATTATAAGGCACACATTTATGTGCCTGCAAAAAATTAAAACTGTCTGCTCCATATTAGCTGGATGAAACTAATTACTGGAAACCAAGAATATACAATGTTTATGAGGAGACAAACTGCTTTAAAATATTATTTAAGGTGAATCAAAGGAATAAAGTGACATATGAATGTTGTTCATTTAAAATAAAATCTGTGCCTAAAAGTTGCAGTATTAGACATACGAATGCATGATTCTTACAGATTCCCAAGTTATTATGTTTTATTACATGAACAATTATACATGTTGATAATAAATCCGATCTGTCCCTTTTCAATTATGTCCCTTATATGAAGTAGTATTATCTCCCATTATATTTTTAAAAATGTTTGCATATCCTTTACAGGACATCGCTGTCAACATCAATATTTTTCAGCTGATTGTTGATTTCTTGGCAAGATTACACTCAGTAGTTTGCCATTGCTTTCTGAGCGACCGGCTCACATACCCCGTAAGTTACCGACGTGGTTAGAACCGCTACCGCTTCTCGCCGTCGTCACGTTCCAATGGTATATGTGTTTGAATTGTTACTTATTTGTATTATGTTGATTCTACCCTGGCTATCCCGATTTGTTTTGAGTATGTTCCACCTATCTGATGTTTGTAGTATGGCTGTCCCAGACCCTGTGTTGTGGACCGCCAAACTGAAAAATGCATATCTCAGTCCTAATTGTGTTGTAATTTGTGCGCCATGTGTATCTGAATGTATATTTGTCTCTTGTAGCAGGATGAAATCTGGTTTGTATTTGTGTATAAGTGTGCAAATGTGTTGTTGTTGTGTACGTATACCTGCTATATTTAAACATATTATTTTGATATCGTCACTCATCCTATTATCAAATAAGAAATAATGTTGAGAATAAATTGACAATTGACATTAATAATTAGATACATTTTCCTTTAAAAACATTGGTTGTATGTAGCTGTTTAGTGTGTTTTTGTTGTTTCCGGAATCTCTTCATTGTCTGTGTCGGTGGTGATAAATAATTTTTGTAAAGATATGTTGTCGTCTTCCTTTGTGGTCTGCTTTTGTCCGTTGGTTTTTCCTGTGGGGATGTCTTGTTTGTTTACTTTCTTTGGTGTCGCTATGGAAGACTCTTCCTCACAATCACTGTTTTCTGTGTTTTTCCGTCTTCTATTGCGCTTGTTATGTGTGACTTCCTTGAAACCTTCTGTCGTATCTGCTTCTTTGTCGGTTGTAGAGGACTCCTCCTCCTCCTTTTGGTCTTTCTCCTTGGTCGAGGTCGTTGGTGGGTCTGGGTTTAGGGTAGTAGCTGTTTTCGAATTTGCCTGGGTGGTTGGGACAGGCTGGGTGGATTGTCCTTTTAACAGTCCTGACAGAGGCTTGTTATGTGTAACTTCCTTGAAACCCTCTGTCGTATCTGCCTCTTTATCGTTTCTAAAGGAGGCTTCCTCCTCCTTTTGGTCTTTCTTCTTGGTTGAGGTCGTTGGTGGATCTGGGTTTGGGATCGTAGTTTGTTTCGATTTTGCCTGGGTGGGCGGGACAGATTGGGTGGGTTGTCTTTTTAACAGTCCTGGCAGAGCTGGAAACTCATCTAGGTTGTTTATGGTTGGTGTTGGCTTTGCTGACTTTGTTGGACATTTATTAGACCAATGCGAATCTTGCCCGCATGTCAGGCAGACTGTCCTCCATCCTGGCATGGTCACCAGGATTCTATGATTCCGAATTTGCTTCCCTCCTTTTGCTGTTATATTGACATAGTGTGTTATGTTTTGCCCTTCTTTAGGATGTACCAAGGCTCCCCATTTCCCTGCTGAGTTTTTAATTCTGAAAACCACGGGCTCAGGGTCGCCTGTAATTTCTTTTACTATTGTCTTCACACCTTCTTCTTTCATTTTTGCTAAAATCCAGTGTAAGGTTAATCTCTTGTTCTCTTTCTCTGCCTGTTGTATTTCTATTGTCATTTCTCGGTTTTTTAAAGTTATGGTTTTCCCATGGAGACGCTCGTAAAGTGTCTCTGAAGCACGATAGATTTGTGCCCAGACATTGATAAACTGGTATATGAACTTAAGTAACTGGTTATGAGGAACAGTTACAATTGTAAATTAATTAAATTAATAGCTAGTCAGTTAGTTAGTTAGTTAGTCACGGTTCCAACTTCACAGCAACGGGTCGTCCCCATTATGCTCCGTTCCTGTGCCAGTGAATATCACATAAAACGCTCCCCACTGCCCAATGTGAAAAGTGCAAAAGACAGGAGTCTCGGCAAACAACAGCCCGCACAGATACACGGTGCATAATGCCGCCGCCAGAATGTCAACACAATAGTCCCCCACGAAACATCCAGTTTATCTCTGATGGAATCAGCAGTCATTGTCCCATCTGGATGTTTCCTAGATGTTCACCCACACAGTCCACGAAAATACAGTTCATCGTCGATGGCAGTGGCAGTCAACCAGAAGCCCAGCAGCCGCGCATTTCTGCATAAGGCAAAAACCGGTCAACTTTGGGACATAGCCAGCTGCCATCGCTCCGAACATGCAGGCACGTTCCAAAAAACCTCGGGCAGATTCAAAAGCAATTCACACGAAACTCACAGCTCACAGTGTCGCGCCACGCACTCACTCAGTAGCAGGGCGACGGAACCATAGCCTCCTTAGTCGCCTCTTACGACATGCATGGTAGGCTACAGTGTTGCTATTCTTTGCTTCCCTTATGGGCCCCGGCAACACACATTAATAGCGATTTTCAAAACTGATTTGAAATTAATTGTTAAATGAACTTTTGATTTTAAACCAAAACATGACCGTAGTGTATTATTGACGCTGACTGCCTTTAAAGTTTTAGAATTTTGTTGACGAAAGTTACGAAATTTAAAACCGGCCTCTGTGGCTAAAGGGCTTACGAACGCTGTTTGTGAGCCCGTATACCCGGGTTCGAAACACAGCGGTGCTGGTTTTTTCGAAAAAAGGTATAGTAGCCGGTCGTTCAGAAAGCAATGTCAAACTACTGAACGTAACACTTGCCTAGTACATCAACAGCAGCTGAAAATGCTGGTGTTGACTGCAACGTCCCGTAATGGACACGCAACAAAATTTTAAATTTTTTAAATTTTGTAATGTTATAACGTTGTGGCCCGCTTAACTACTGAAAATAGTAGATATGGCCCTCTGCTTGAAAAGCTTGGGAACTACTGCCCTAGATGTTTAACAGCTAACTCACTAAACCATGTATATTGCTATCCTAATTTAGTTCCAGATAAAAAGGCACACGTTTATGTGCCTGCCATAAAACTACAGACAATATTGTAACAAAATAATAAGTGTATTTAAATGCCAAATAAAGCACATGTATGATATTTATTCGGGGACGAAATGATTCAGAATATTATCCATAAGATATTGAAGAATTAATGTCCTATTTACGGACATCGCTCTCAACACCAGCATTTTACTGCTGTTGTTGATGTCTTGGCAAGTGTTACGTTCAGTAGTTTGCCATTGCTTTCTGAATGACTTTCTGCCATACCAACACGTTAACATCCTAGAGCGAAACGGTCTGCTGCCAGATCGGTCTCAGCTATGTTTCGAACGCGTGATAGGCGGTTCGCGAATCGCTTTCGCAGCCCATTAGGCTACTGCTATCCTAATTTAGTTCCAGTTAAAAGGCGCACGTTTATGTGCCTGCCATAAAAACACAAAGAATATGTTAAATAAAATGTCACTGTAATTAAATGCCAAATAACACATGCATGATATTTATTAGGTGTCGAAGTGCTTTAGAATATTATCCATAAGATGTTGACGAATTAAAGTCATATAAAGATGTTGTTTTATAAAATAAAAACGTGTGCCTAGACTTTGCAGGATTGCTAATACTAATACGTGTTTCTTCAATATTAAAGCGGTAAATCCCTTTTCAATTATTTCCCTTATGTTGAAATAGTATTATGTCTCATTATAACTTTATTGTTGCTAACTTTGTCAACCAATGTTGTTTAATCCACACATGCAGTTCCCGAATTAAGACCTGGACACATGATAACTATGGATCCGACTCTAGCCCAGTGGCTAGTAGGTTTCCCTGCCAACTTGTTTGTAATGTGTTCCAATCCCTTATCGAATTGTTTTAACAATTTTGCAGGCCTAACAGGTCAACCTAGACTAAAAGATGCTTCAGCAATTTTTCTGTGGCGCAAAGAAGTATAGATAAATAAAAAAAATATAGACGACATCTCTCATCGAATGTCGATTTTTCCTTTTCTTCTTCTGTCATTCATCTCCGAATGGAATATCATCATCATCATCATCAAGTGCCGTGCCGGCTGGCGTAGGCGTTCATGGCTCTCCATAGATCTCGGTCTTTGGTTTTCTGGATCAACTCTGCTGCTGATATTCCTCCATGCCACCGTCTCAATCCATCCAGCATCATTTCTCTTGGTCTGCCTCTGCCTCTCTTCCCCTCGATCTTACCAGTTGTTACGATGTTCTCCAATGCCTCTCTTCTCATCACGTGACCGAAGAAAGATGTTTGTCTCTGTCTTATTGTTTTATATAATGTTCTCGTTTCATTAGCCTGTTTCAGGCAGTCGTCGTTAGTTACACTGGCAGTCCAAGGAATTCGCAACATTCGTCTCAGGAACCACATCTCTGTTGCTTCTAGTTTCTTCTTAATTTGTTCATTTACATTCCAAGATTCACTGTCATACAGCAAAACTGGTTCTATATAGCATTTCAGCACTCTCTTTCTTAAATTCAGAGATAGTGACTTACTGCATAAGATACTCTTCATTTTCTGAAATGCGGCTTTTGCCTGCCCTATTCTGCTCCTAATCTCTGTTGTACATCTCCCATCTGATGTTATAAATGCCCCTAGGTATCTAAATATATCCACTTGGTTAAGGATTTTCTCTTCTATTTCTATGTCACATTTTGGTGTCACCATTTTCTTTGATATTACCATTGTTACTGTTTTCTTGATATTCAAGGAGAGTCCTTTCCTTGCACTCTCTGTTACTACAACGTCTAATAATTGTTGTAGGTCTGTTGAATTATCCGCCACCAATACTGTGTCATCTGCATAGCGTATATTATTTATATTATAACCTCCAACTAGTATTCCTGGCATCTCTTTGATCTCTCTCATTATTACTTCGCTATACAGGGGGAAAAGATCTGGTGACAAGACACACCCTTGTCGAACTCCTAGCTTTATCTGTTCGTAACTACCCTCTTTATTTCCCATTTTAATTGCTGCTACTTGGTTCCAGTAAATATTCTTTATTATTCTTAAATCTTTTCCATCAATGTTGATATCTTCCAGCATTTTAATTAGTTCATCATGTTTTACTTTATCAAATGCCTTAGTATAATCTATGAAGCACAAATATATGTCTCTCTGTTTCTCTATTGACCTTTCTATTAGTGTCAGTAATGTATAAATTGCATTGTTTGTGCCCTTTCCTTCCACAAATCCATACTGTTCTTCACTAATTTCCATTTTTATTTTCTTTTTGGTTCTTCTCATTATGATTCTGAGTAGAAGCTTAGTGATATGGTTTATAAGGTTAATTGTACGAAAATCTTCACAATCAATTGCTCCTGGTCTTTTTGGTATAGCTATAAATACAGATTTCAGCATATCACTGGGTAAATATCCGCTGCTGTAAATATCATTCAACATTTTGGTTAATATATCTACTCCAAATTCTCCCAATACTTCTAATTCTTCTATTGTGATTTCATCTGGCCCAGCTGTTGTTCCTTTTTTCATACGTTTCATAGCGTCAGCGATTTCTTCTTTAAGAATAGGTGGACCTTCTAAGTTACTATCTTCTGTTAATTCTTCCCTTTCTCCATCATATAATTCTCTTATATACTCATTCCACCTCTTCATTATAGCACCTTCCTCTAATAATATCTTTCCTGTTTTTGATTTCAAACACCCTGTATTTATTCTTATTTTTCTTCCTGTAAGCTCACTGATTTGTCTGTGCATATTCTTTGTATCTTTAATGGGATTTATTTAAATATTTTTGCATTGCTCGATTAACCAACTTTCTTTAGCCTTCCCACATTTATCTTTTATTTCTTTATTTATCTTGGCGTATTCTTGTTTGTCATTTCTACTCTGTTTTCTTTTGTCCATCAGTTTTAAGATTTCTTCATTCATCCATTTTTTCTTAGCTATTTTGCCTCTCTCCGGTAATACTTCTTTGCTAGTTTGATGAATGGAGTCCCTTAGCATTTCCCATTGTTCAATTATACTCTGTATTTTAGCTATTGCATTGTACCTATTTTTAACAGTCACTCAGTATTGTTCTTGCATTTCTTTATCTATTTTCAGAACCTCTTTATTAAGACATGTTCTTAACCATTTTTCCCCTCTCTTTAATCTTACTTTTATTTCTCCACATAGTGGTACATGATCACTTTTACAGTCAGCACCAGGCATTGTCTTTACATTAACTAAAGCATTTCTAAATCTTTTATTAATTAGTATGTAGTCAATTTGGTTGCGTATTTTCTTATCAGGGCTTTTCCATGTGTACAGTCGTCTTTTATGGTGTTTAAACCATGCGATTCCAATTATCATATCATTGATATTTGCCCATTCTATAAGCTTTTCCCCTCTTTCATTTCTTGTACCTAAACCATAATTACTCACTACATCCTCCATTTTTTTAATTGACTTGGCTGTTTTTTTTCGGCTAATATTATTCCTGCACCTTTTTCATGTGTATCCCCACCAGAATAAATTATTGTGTGATTGTCAGCTATAATTTTGCCCGATCCCTTCCATCTCATCTCACTAACGCCTAGTATAGTCATTTTCATGCTATCCATCTCTCTTAGAACATTGGTCAACTTTCCTATCTCATTTAATGTCCTAACATCCCATGTTCCTACTCTAAATTTATTTATTTTAGTTATGATTTTGCCATCAGTAGCTGGATGACGGTCTGGTGTCACCTGTGGCTCATGACTGTCCCTACCGGACGAGGATGTCCTAAGACAGCCATTAACGTCGTTCACTAACTCTGATATATGTTTTACCATGATGTCTTGGGAAGATAATGTGGTGGTTTCCCCTTGCCTTCCACATTCACATGGTGGTCTTTTAACCTCTGCCTTTGACAGCCATTACCGGCTGTATGGAAAAGTGAGTGCCCTGCTCTGCTCAGCTGCAAAGTTGTCCACTTATTCCGGTGGATACTCGGTCCCCAGAGCTGTGTTAGCCACACCGTGGTGTGTTTCCATCCTCTACCACGGGGAGGTGCAGTTGGGATATTCCCTTCCTAAAGTTATGGTCTATGACCAAAACTCTCCAGTACTTTTAGAGGACGAATGGAATATATTAAGTTACAAAAAAATAATACCCTTTAACACAGTTAAGACGCATAGCGCACATGGTGCTGAACCTATAGTTTGTAGACTAATCGGCACTCGGTGGATGACGTGGTCAGTTTCAGGCCGGCAATTGATCATGGGCCTCAAGGACTTCACTCCAAGCTCTTTGAGAGGTTGATTATACTTTGTGTCTAAAGTTTTCGAAAAAATGAAATAGCAAATCTCACGCCCACAATCACTAATGGCTTCTTACAATATACATGGCAAGTGTGTGAGGATTATGCTCCCCTCTCAGCCCGAGGGAAACTTCCACAAAAGCCTAGAACTGACAGTATACAACACAGTGGGGTAAAATATTGATGTGGCAAAGGGCTAGTAAGTAACTCATTCTTCTAGAAGTGAATCAATAATGTTAGTGAGGCAGGAGGACAGAAGGTGAGATATGACTGGCAGATAGAAACACTATTTGTATTCACACTCAAATGTATACCAAGGTTAAAAGTTTGATTGATACACTAAAAATAAAGGGAATTGTAAACCACGCTTTTCCTTCACATTCAATATCGGCGTCATTCGCTCAATGTCTCCCGCTGTGACAACACCGGCCTGGTTCTCGGTGGTTGTCGATATATTTTAATTTGGGGTTCGTTATTAACTTCTGTCTACCCTTTACACCAATTATCCCCAGGACGGTTCCCGGACGACTCTATCCATATGACGACTGTGGATACAAGAAGACACCTAACTGACTATAAGGAAACAACCTTATAAAAAGCGAATCTAGAATCTTTATTGGAGATTCAGACTCTGCCCAACCGACAGACAACAGACGGACTAACAGACATGGAACAGTTAGCTGGGTGAGAGTAGTCTGCTGGACATTCTCATCCTCCCACTCGACAGAGATCAATGTCTTTAGTGTCTGTATGTAAACAAGGTGATAAGAGTACTTTCACCTGCACCCGTATGATGCCGCCTGGAACCTTCGGACTCTAGCCTGGTAAGTTTCAACTGTCACTTGACACTGGGCTTCAGCACCATATAGCTTCGCAGCAAACAGTCAATCGTCCATAGCCACCAGAGAAGGATGCCTCATCACACAGCAAAGCCCCACAGCACACAGCACAGGTCCACAGCACACAGCAAACAGGAATCAGCAGCAGCAAAGGGCAGTCGCCCACCGCCCCTAGTTAACAGCACAGGGGTTCCTGTAAGCAAGAACAAGCCAGGTGTACATATCCATCACATCCTTGCATAATACATACTACACCAAAAGTATACACTGACTCCATCGATATCATGTGGTCAGGCCCTTGAGCTCAGACCATATCGTATGTCTGAACTCCCAGACATATCTCACGGACAGATTAGGTTACAGCTCCTAGTAATCCTAACTTAAGTCCAGTAGCCTTTCAGCCACGCGTCTCATCCCTAGTAAATAGTCAATAGGATGACACATTCCCTACCGGCTCATACCTAACGGATATTAGATAGAGAGACAGGGTCCCTTCCTGAGGATGGTAACGTTCCATACCTCCTATGGAGATCATCAAATGTTATGGCCTAAATCATCTCATTGGTAATCACAATCTGTCTCATCAGAAAAGTACAGAAGCATATCAGAATATTTCAGGTAAGTACTCCATGACACCTCCAAGGTTAATAGAAGATGCTCAGACTACAATGATAACTAACCTGAAATACTGAATTAAAGACCAGACAAACAACTGAAGAGTTTCATGTACTTGTGTTTGTCGCTTTCCACCTTTCTTCCTTGGATACCTGGATTTATGTGGTGTGTGGGTGTAGGTATATAGATAGACACTCATCACATAAATAAATTCTTTAGGCTGCCTAGGAATTGTGTCGAATCATCACCCCAAACAATCTGGTACCGATGACAGTATAGAGACAATAGAGACATAGACCCAACTGACAATTATTCCTTTCCCCATCAAAGGAAGTATCGAGTCAGACAACACTGATGAAATATCTTGCAATGCATGAGTGGGTGTTTCCCCACCACTATACTGGCCCACGGTTCCATCCCTCGTAGGTGTGAAGATATCTTTCCCCCTTCAGACTAAGCCCAGTTAAATAACAACAGGCCTATGGGGCGATATTTACTTCTCAGCTTATAGCCTCCTACATAGTCGGGTTTCACCGTAACGAGAAACTGTGGTTCTCGCGCGTCACACGAGTGCTTGACAAGTACTGGTTTCAACCACGCCACTGGATGATGATTGAAACGTACTAATATCAACCTCGTCGATTAAGGGAATCAAATGAAAGCTCTGTTCAAGAGGAATTCTTCTGGTAGAATCCTAATTCCCTCAACTGCCCCATTATTAAGATAGGGTGTCGACTGCACTGATAATTTGCTTCCACCAGACTGCTCTATTGAGCTGGCTCGCAAAACACATTCCGTCTTGTCTGTTGAAGACTGGTCTCAGCTTAATCTAGGTCATAGTACACACACAGGCTTGCTACACAACTAGCCTGTCTGGTCGAGACTTAACAGCTGATGTATGCTGACCCGAGGTCAACGTGTAATTATCGGTCAGATCACAGATACGGCGCAACTGGCCGGCCTGGTTGATAATTGACCCACAACTGTAATACACTTTAGTTAAGCGACTCCAAGTATAAAAGTGTTTTACCTTTAAAGCTTAGGAACAATTATGCAACAGACAGCGACCCGGTAGCTTCATCAAGCCTTGGGCTGTAGGTCCACTCTCTGGATCCCCAAAGGTACAACATGATACAGCTGGTCAAAGACACGGCCTCTCGTCTCAGGGACAACAATGCCACCACTGTAGATCAATCTTTGCTTCCCTAAGAGCTTCACAGATTACAGCTGGCGGACATGGCCGTGAAAGGATAGCTACCACAACACCATTAGCTGTAGAACATTCTCCGGCTCCCCGTGATGCCACTAATACAACTGGCTATCGAAGCGGCCACCTTTCTTGATGAGTGGCTACCGAATGGCCTCTTCGTGTCAGGTCCGGAAGAACACACTCACCGGATTCTCCCGAAGAGTTCCGAGTATATTACCTCACGAAAGTGAAGGCAACTCATCATTCACCGAGTTTTAGCAGAGTGTGCGATTTACAACAGAAAAGATCTACGCACACTCAAAGAGTTGCGTTATGTTTCTCGGGACCCGTGGAGTTCATGACAATCCCGATACATAACATCCCAAGGACCCAGAAGACGGTCCTAACTCTTTTTACTCGGAAATCCCCCCTCACCCGCCTTAAAATGTGGCCTAGCCATCAAGACGGGGTGGGACAGAGTGGGTGTGGTGTTGTCCCGTCTGAGAACCACGTGCGTTTCGCGACACCCGCCAAGGTGGGTTGTCAGTGTTTATGGTGACAAATGTTTATCCCGTAAAGCGGTGCATAGTTGGGTAGAAAAAGTTACGAGGGTGAGTCGATAAGTAAGTCACAAAGTTCTGTGGGATGACCGGTAAATGAAAACAAAGCACGCAGTTCTATGCATCCTGTTTGGGAGGACTGATAAAACGATGTGATAAGTGCATCAATGTTGGTGGAAATTATATTGAGAAATAAAGGGACAAGGTATGCATAAAACTAAACTGGTTTCAAGTTGTTATCATGTGTAGTTATTTTTCTACAGCAATTTGTGACTTACCTATTAACTTACCCTCGTATTAGCTTGAGCTAAGACCAGACACTCGTTTCCCTAGATAATTAAATATTAACTCATGAAAGCCATGCATTATTCTTTCCTAATATAGTTCCAGATAAAAGACACATATGATGTGTCAGGTTTTCTATATTGATTGATTTTTCTTACGTTCTGTGACTGCCAGACCAGGTGGCAATGACTGTCTCAGCATCTCGTCTTTGTCTCTATCCCGGATCACCAGTGTGCAAAGTGTATTCTGCAAAACACCCTGAACATGACTTTGTCCTTATTCTTCTTGATCTTGACAAATTTGTCATCTTTACTTCTGGCTGGGAGCAGAAAGTCTTTGATCTCTTGAATCTGTTTAGGCATGATTCCTGTTTAAAAAAAAATACATTAAAAAATAAAAAAATAAAACAAATTGTTAAAAGTCTCTTAGTCCCAGTGTGTGCCTTTCGGCCTATTATGGTCCACCAAAATCCATCTTCCAGTGTTAGTGGACAGTAATTAGAGTTTGCAGTTTGGATAACCCCCTCTGCACCCCAGCCAGATCAAGTGATGATAAATTTACACTTTTATTTTTGCCAAAAAAAAAAAAAACATTTAAAAAACAAACAAAATACAAATAAGGGCTCGCGATTGGCCCAGGGGCCTGAGCCGCGTCCCACGCTTCCCACATACCACGTCCCGCGTCCCACGTTCCTGTGTCATTCGGATGACCGCCTATGCTGGTGGCCATGGCAAGACCAAATGCAGATACTACACTTTATTTTTTTACATTACAAAACCAGATCTTTAGTGAGCGCTTTCCCTTGGCCCACTTCTTGCCGTGGTGTTTTGTGTGGGTCTTCAGACTTCTTTATGACGCCTAGTTAGCAACGGAGCTTGTTCGGAGAGTCAAACATTGAGTCTTGTTGCGGGCCAACGTATTTGGCCTGACTGTGCCCATACTGTTTGTAGAGTTCAGGGTAGAATAGCTGTCAGTGTTCAAGACCGCAATGATCAGTAATGGTATGCTGGCGATGGCTGTGACAGTCACAATGGTTAACATGAAGTCCATGCTGATGCTTACTAAAACTGACTCCTGTTGTTTTAATTTATCTTATTTTTTTTTTTAAAGTCCACTTAGTCTCACGATGTGCCTTTCGGCTCATTGTGGTCCACAAAAGCATGTGTAGAAGTATTAGTGTCAGTGATTTGGTGATTAGAGTTTACAATTTGGATGACCGACACTCTACACCCTTGCCAGATGAAGCGCAGACGTTTTTGTTTTGTAGTGTGCGTTCGATCGCTTTGAGATCAAGCGTTGTCCATATGCACTACTTCTAGTAGTACTGGTATATAATACAACAATAATGATATATAATACAACATTTCTGCTACAATTTTAACCATTTTCATAACATTATTGTGACACACCACCACTTCCAGTTTTCTGCCATCATTTTTTTTTCATTTTGTGTGAAAAGAACATGGTTCAGAATATGCAGCAAAGCTTCCTTTTGGGTAATTTTAATGAGCAATACTGTTTATATTGTTGAAGACAAGTGGTGTTTGTTTGATTATTTAGTAAATTAAACATGATTAGCAGTAGAGCAGTATAGAAAACACATTATAAGTGCAATGTTTTCACCATTTTTACCTCTTTTTGTCAAATTATTTTACAAATTATATTATTATTTTTATTATATTTAAAACCTATAGCAATAATTCCAATATCAACATATTTCTTGTGCAATCCCCTTTATTTTGATATATAATACAACATTTCTGCTACAATTTTAACCATTTTCATAACATTATTGTGACACACCCCTGCTTCCAGTTTTCTGCCCTTATTTTTTTTTTCATTTTATGTGAAAATGACATGGTTCAGAATATGCAGCAAAACTTCCTTTTGGGTAATTTTAATGAGCAACACTGTTTATATTCTTGAGGACAAGTGGCGTTTGTTTGGATATTCAGTAAATTAAACATGATTAGCAGTATAGGAGTATAGAAAACACCTTATAAGTGCAATTTTTAAAATAATTTTTACCTCTTTAATTTCAGTTGTTATTATTAAACCTCTTATTATTGTCATAATATTTGTAACCTATCAATTAATTATTAACACTGTCATGTTCCTTGTGAAATCCGCTTCAATTTGATATGTAATACAATAGATCTGCTACCATTTTAAAAGCATTATTGTGACACACCCTACTTCCAATATTCTGCCAAGAATGTTTGGTAGCGAAAGAGTTAATTGTGTGGATTAGCTTTCCCTATTACCAGTGTCCCTCGTCATCAGGCTAACCCACTCCGAGTTCAGAGTTCATGTAATCTACGTCCCCAGGACAAGGGCGGGAAATTAAATCTACACTTTGACCTTTGCACGGAATTGATAAAACTGAATGCCAAAATAACATAAGTGTATGATGTGTATTAGGAGATAACATGCTAAAGAATATTATCGAAGAGAAGAATTAAAGTAATATACAAATGTTGTTCTTAAAAAATATAGTCTGTACGTGAAGCTTGAAAGATTGCAAATGTGAATGCGTGTTTCATAAAGTTTTCCTGAAAAAAAAAAATCAATAAAGGTTGATATTAAGTCGGTATGTCCCATTCCAATTATGTCGCATATATGAAATACTATTATTTTCAATTATAATATATCATTATTGTTGCTAACTTGGTAACACAATTTCGTCTAATCTACACAAACTGTGATGAATGAGGACACAGGCACGTGATAACTGTGAATTGCACGGTAACGCAGTGGATAGGATGCTTCTCCGCCAACTTTGGTTACATTCTCAACCAATTGATATTGTAACATACAATACTCACCTCTCTTATTTTAGCTTGACTCAGTCTCGAACATTTTCTAGTGTAGTATTTGAAAGTCTAATGTTTTCTCCATCGCCTTGACAAAGGCTTTCATGAGACCCAGATTAATGTGCAAAGTTGGCTACACATTCTTGCTGGTAACGACAAGCGCTGGGTTCTCAACGTTCTTACTGCCAGGCTGCAATGACTGCCTCATTGGCGAATGTCTTCTGATGTAATGGTTAATTCGTGCACGGCTATCCCACTCACAGAGAAAGCAACATTACTTTGTGTATCCACCCTGTAGTCCAAGCAAAAGAGCGGCCACTTTTAAGCCCCCGCAAAGTGACAAATGATGATGATCGCAGTTTATACACTTCAAACGCTGCTTCGTTTCTCTGAGACGACGGATGGCACTTTGTACTTGTGCAGCAGCAGTGGTCGAGTAAACCTAGGCACCTCCTGCAACAGTTTTGGAACATCTGCTGTATTTCCAAATGAAACAGCCTTTCTCTCGCTAGATTTCTTTCCACAGAAGGGACATGTGCAAGCACTGCGTTGTGTTTAACTTCCATCTTCTTCGCACACTTTCTAAGTGAGATACTGTTTTTGGTACCATACATTCAGACAAACCCCTCCTTCTTGGTTCGCTTCATCCCGCCCCCCGACCAGACCAGGTGCACTACTGTGGGGGAGAAGCAAATGCACCTGATCCTAGCCAAAGGACGGAGAAGGATCATCCCAGCCTCCGACCAGACCAAGCGCACTACTGGAGGGGGGGGGGGGCAGCAAATGCACTTTGATTATAGCCAGAAGGCCGAGACACAGTTATGTGCCTGCAAAAAATTAAATAAACGATTCTGAAGAGAGTTATCAATTAATGTCAAATAATTTAAGTGAATATTATTTATTAGGAGTCAAAATGCTTTAGAATATTGTCCTAGGGGTTATGAAGATTTAAAGTGACATATAGTGCTTGTTGTTTAGGAAAAGGAGACTGTGGCTGAGGCCTTCAGGCTTTTAAATCCGAGTATTTGATTCTTAAAGTATTCCATTGAAAATATATTTTGTTACATGAAAACTAATAAATGCTGAAATTAAAGCGATATTTCCCATTTCACTAATGCCCCTTATAAGAAATGACATTGTCTCCCATTATATCTTTATTGTTGCTAAATTTGTAACACAGTTTTGTCTAATCTACACTTAGTGTCACGAATTAAGGCATGAGTACATGATAAATGTAGACTCCGGGACAGCACAGTGGCTAGTACGTTTCCCTGCCGATTCGATGGGCACGTGTTCCAATCCCCCATCGGATTATTTAAACAAATTGTATCAAGCCGTGTGTATTTTTGCCATCTGCAAATGTATGGTAGTTGCCATCTTGGGTCAGTCTATTAATAGGGCTGCATGCGCAAACCCTTCAACTAGGGAAGGAGAGCTCTACATCACACTTGTTTACCAAATCTGTACCGCTGGGTCTCGGTTTCTGCCATGGGCATTGGTTGGAGGGATACCTCGCAATAATTAACATGGGCATCGATACATTACACTTTCCCAATTCTATATCAATACATTTACCCCAAGGCAAGCTTTTATGTTGCTGATCCACTAGACTAATCTACAGTCATGTGTGCTTCCTTGACAGCAATCTTGAACTACAAGGGCTGGTCTCGGTTTTTCTGCTATATCTTCGGGTATATATGCCCTCCTGCTCCTTGTCATGGCAAGGGGGTGGTTGGGGGCGTGGCGGGCGGGGGAGAGGGCAGATCAATCCCTCTCCCTCCTAAAATGAATACCTCATCGACCACGGTTGTGCGATCGAAGAGAGCGGGAAAATGGCGTGCCTGGGATATACACCCACGCAATTACAAAGTCTCATGACCCAACGCGTATTTTAATAACGAACAATGGGATATGGTCCAGCATCATTGTGCAGTGCCGTGGCCATCTGCCAGATATACATTACAGACACATATAGAAAGATCAATAGAGACACATAAAGACATATATGTGTGCTTCATAGATTATAACAAGGCATTTGATAATGTAAAACATGATGAACTGATTAAAATGTTGGAAGATATTAACATTGATGGGAAAGATCTCAGAATAATAAAGACTATTTACTGGAACCAAGTAGCAGCAATTAAAATGGGAAATAAAGGGGCAATTATAAACAAATAAAGCTAGGAGTGAGACAGGGATGTGTCTTGCCACCGGATATCTTCTCCCTCTATAGTGAAACACAGGTGTATTTTTAATGGCTGTGCAGTGTTTGAAAATAATGCAGGTCCAAGTGTTGTATTTACTTATTATGTTGCATGAAATTTACAGAGGGTGAATACGAAACTTCGACCGGTAAAGTTTTCAAACACTGCACAGTAATTAAAAGTATAACCTATAATAATGAGATAGATCAAAGAGAGGCCATGACTACTAATCGGAGGTTATAATATAAACAATATACGCCATGCAGATGATACGGTGGTGGATAATGCAACAGATCTACAATAATTGTTGGGCATTGTGGTAACAGGAAGTGCAAAGAAAGGACTCACCTTGAATATCAAGAAAACAGTAACAATGGTGATATGGAAGAAAAAGGTTACACCAAAATGTGAAATGGAAATGGAAGGGAAATTTCTTAACCAAGTGGACAATTTTAAATACCTAGGGGAACTTATAACATCAGGTGGAAGATGCACAACAGAGATATTTCAGAAAATGAAGACATCTTATGCATTAAGCCACTATCATTGAATGTAAGAAAGAGAGTGCTGAAGTGCTATATGGAACATGTTTTGCTGTATGGCAGTAAATCTTGGAATGTAAATTAACAAATTAGAAGAACTTGGAAACAACAGAGATGAGACTCCTGAAACGAATGTTGCGAATTCCTTGGATTGCCAATGTAACTAACAACGATTGCCTGAAAGAGACTATTGAAACTATAACAGTATATACAACAATAAGAAATAGCTGTCTTTGGCCATGCAATGAGAATAGAGGCATTGAAGAACATCGTGACAACTGGAAAGATCGAATGGAAGCGAGGCAGAGGCAGCCCAAGAGAAATTATGCTGGATTAATTGAGAAGGTTGCATGGAGGAATATCATCGGCAGAGTTGATACAGAAAATTAAAGACCGAGATCTGTGGAAAGTCATGAACACCTACGCCACCTGACATGTCACTGGATGATGATGATAAGCTTGAGATAAGACCAGACAATCGGCTTCCCCAGAAGGTTAAATACTATAGTTCTTTTACATTTGTTTTCCCCCAAATAATAACCCATATCTCAGTAAGCAACTGAGGGAAAATTATGAGATTTAGCAAATAACCTTATCATTATGTCCACCCAACAAAACAATTTGTGTTCTGGAGATTGTACAGCAGATTTCAATGTTTATTTATATGTGGTATATAATTTACGGGTCAGAGATGAAGTGCATATTATGAAATGTATTACAACTTCACACGGAAACATCAGCGTACATTAGTGAATTGTCTCGTGTTGCACGAGAATGACCTAATGACAAGAACGTCGCTTAGTGGAACGCGAGTGTTCAGAGGTGTCGCCAATATTTCTACCTATAGTGCGTTATTTTATGAAACGTGATTATTTTTATTAATCTTACCATTTATCGCTAACATCTGAATGTGTGAATATTGTTGAATGGGATTGAATGTGAAATTTAATACACTTAAAAGCATCGCTATGAAGTTGTACACATATATTTGTCAAGAATCTGATCGCAGGAAACTGTATCATACTATTACATATCCCGAGAAAAGAACAGTATATGCATTGGGTTTGAGCAAGCGGTCATTTCGTCGATGGATGCAAGAATCTGGAATGAAACCACCACACGATAAGTAAACGGTAGGTAGAAAGGCATTTGTAGACTAGCTTTGACAAGGCTGCCATAAGGCCTGCTATTATAAAAATGGATACCTAAAGAAACAGTGACTGTAAGAAAACTTAGGGTTTGATTGAGAAAGAACAATGACATAGAGCTATCCAAAACAACTTTGTGGAAAATTATAAGAACATTAGGCTTCACGTTTAGAAAGAACAGGAGGTGGGGGGAGGGGGGAGTAGAAACATAATTTGCGAACAGCTGTATTTAGAAGCCATGTTAAGCAAATACCTTCGTAAAATAAGGGAAATGAGCCAAACACACAAAAATTATGGCATAGTGTATGTTGATGAATCCTGGATCAATGCGCATCACAGAAGTGAAAAGGAATGGCAATCAGTGGATGGAAAGATAAAGCGATTAGTGCCAAGTAGTAAAGGACAGCGTTCGGTCATAGCCCGTGCTGGTAGTACGCAGAATGGCTTACTACGGAATGCTGGACTCGTGTTCGTATCAAAGCATACAGACAATAAGGATTATCATAATGAGATTAATGGTAATGTATTTAGAGATTTATCATAATGAAATTAATGGTAATGTATTTAGAGATTGGCTCGAGAATACAGTGATTCCATCCCTAGTTAGACCGTCTTGTCTAATCATGGACAAAGCATCAAATCACAATGTTGTTGCCCAAGAAGACAAATTACCTACAGCATCCATCACAAAGGAAGCTATAAATATATGACTCCGAATGGAACACATACCATTTTCAGAAACGTATTTCAAGTTAGAATTGTTGTCCCTTGTAAAACAGACGCAAGGAAACAATAAATATCAAATTGACAATTAGATAGAAGAGCAAAGCCATAGGTGCTTGAGACTTCTGCCGTACCATTCTCATTTAAACCCTATAGAACTTGTGTGGGCTAACATTAAAGAACAAGTGGCAGCTGATAATACTACATTCAAATTGTCTAACGTCAAGATACTAACCCAGTCTGGGCTATTAGATATTGGTAAAAGTTACTGGAAAAAATGTGAGGATCGTGTGGTGAAAGAGGAAGATGACTATTGGAGAAAGGATGGATTTAATTTTATGCAACTGAGAGCAGTCATCAACCTACTGGAATCGTCCGACACAGATTAAGTTCTGGGCAGATCGCAGACATTAATCGACATGCACAACTACTGGGATATTTTGCTCCAGCTGTTCAGAAAAACTGCAGGCGCTAAACATTACAGCATCAGCACAAACAATACAATTTGTCAATGGCAACAGTTTGTATTCCACAGTGATGAATTGTCAGTTCCGCAAGCCCTCAACGGTGACAAACAACCGGCATTGAAAAAAAACAACAACACTAGATGCATTGAATATTGCGGTGGAAACTGACATAGTGTCACAGAACAAGAAACGTAAGAACAAACACGTTGTGAAATGAGGTGACAACATACGAATATGCTAATCAATCTATAAACTTCAATGAATAGAGGTGCAACATCTTGACCGTTAAGAAAGAAACCCACTACAGAGACATTCACAACTATATTCGTCGGTCAAAACAGGCAATTATGTCCGTCTCTGAACAATAAAGAGCAAAATAGACAGTCTTTCACGAAGATTCAAAACGGTTCTGTCACCTGTGAGCACTTGTGAACAAACTACACAGACAGCTGAACAGATCATTAAAAATTGACATATGATGACTAAATTGCTGTATCATCTCTGGTCACTCCATACGCATTTTGACGCACAGCTGTTTGGAAGCTTTCACTAATTCCATATAAAAGCTAAATGCATTATAGTAACATAACTCCTTGTCTACACATTATTAACGATCAGTTAAAGAAACAAGAAGAAAATGAAAAATAAGGTAAGAAATATATCTCTTTTACTTTCCTGTCCCCTTCCATATCGATTTCACATTATTTACCCCATGCCTCTGTAAATTCTCTGGTTTTACTAACATTAAACAGTGCGCCCACTTCCATACGAATCTGGATATGCCTTGTGTCGTGACCTGATTTGAGGTGCATTACTGTAAAACAAGTTTGTTAGCGTGAATTCACAACATTTTCGACAACACATCAACGAAATATCGCCGCTTTCCATGATTTAAGTTGCTTAAAATATTCCTTGGGTGGGGGTAAATAGAAGACGGTAGGAAACCTTTCGTAACGATGCAACAGTCAGTTTAAAAAAAAAAATAAATAAATAAATCGTGGCAATCATTTGTAACCGGACCATAACTCACTAAACCATGCCTTAGTAAGTTAGTTAGTTGCGGTTCCAACTTCACAGCAACCTCATTATGCTCCATTCCTGTGCCAGTGAAAATCGCACAAAATGTTCCTCATTGCCCCATGTGAAAAGTGGAAAAGACAGGAATCTCGACAACCAACAGCCCGCACAGGTACACTGTGCATAATAATGCCACCGCCAGAATGTCAACACAAAAGTTCTCCACGAAATTACAATTCATCGTATAATGCCGTCGCCAGAATGCCAACACAAAAGTCCGTACGAAAATACAATTCGTCGTCAAAGGAAGCGGAAGTCACTAGAAGACCAGCAGCCACACATTTCTGCGTAAGGCAAAAGCCGGTCAATTCTACGACATAGCCGGCCACCATTGCTCCGAAGTCCAGATATTTCTAGATGTTGTTTGTTCCGTTTCTAGATGTTTTCTAGCCAGCTACGCCCTCTATTCCGAACACACCTCGGACAGATGTAAAACCATTTCACTGCCCTGTAGACAATACCGACGCCAGAATGCCATCACAAAAGTACTCCACGAAAATACAATTCGTCGTCGATGGACGCGGCAGACATTAGATGAAAACCATGCCTTACTCTTGTCTAATTTAGTTCCAGTAATAACGCACACACTTGCGTGCCTGCCACAAAATATACAACGCTTTTGCATAAATATTTGTTACGAAATGCCTAATAACATTTATGAAGAATATGTACTAAGAGAGAAAATGTATTAGAATATTATCATAAGTTATAGAAAAGTTAATGTGACATAAAGAGGTTTTAAGTAAAATTTAAAATATTTATTTGGCTCTTGCATGATTGCAAATGCAAATAAATCTTTATTAAAGTATAGAAAAAAAAATCAATATTTACAAAAAAGCGATCAGTCCCATTTCAATTATGTCCCATAAGTAAAAAAAAATATTATTTCCCATTATATCTTTTATGTTGCTAAATATAAAACACAATGTTGTTTAAACTACACATATTGTATCCGGATTAAGACACATAACCGTAGAACACACGCTAACGCAGTGGCAAATACCCTTGGCTGCCGACTTGTTTGTCATGTGTTCCAATCCCCCACCGGATTGTTTTAACAAAGCAGGGCTTCCGGGTCAACCTCGACTAAAACATGTGCCAAGAAATGTTCTGAGGAGCAAAGGCGACGGGTAAATTATAGACCACATCACCCATCGATTGTCCATGTTTCTTCTTCTTTTATCTTTCATCTCCTAATGGATCATATTGAGTAAAACATAAATGACCCTTTAACACAGTTAAGACTCATAACACACATGGTGCTGGACCCATATTCTGTGGAATAATCGGCTATCGATTGATGACGTGGTCAGTGTCTGGCTCACAGGCCTCCAGGAACTCACACCAAGCCCTTTAGAATTTGATTAGACGCTGATTAGACTCTGATTCTAAAGTTGTCAAAGCAAACCTCACGCCACCAATCAGAAGTTACCTCTTACGACATGCTTGCCCAAGTGATGATGATGATGTTGATAATAATAACACTGGTCAACACATTTTCACAAGTTATTTTGGCAGAATTTAAATACACCATATCTTATTGATTTTTACATGCTTATTTCAAATATCATAATCTAAATTCACCAATTTGATCTGTTTTTTTTTTTAATTTTTATTTTAATGATGAATTTGCCATGCAGTAAGACAAATAATGTATGCTTGTTTATTTCTCTGGAGTGAACAGTTAGTCTTTCTATGTTAACATTATTAAAGCTGTGGTTACAATTAATTGATATGTCAACATACCATGATAGGAAAAATAAAACCATCATTTAAAGTGCCCACATAATATTTTAAACAGCACATTTGAATCCATTCCGTCATTATTCAGTCGCTGTTCGAGCTCTCTTTGCCTGCTTCTTGTAATCAATCAATGAGGTGTCTCTTGTCACAGTCCAACAGTAAACAGCAAGCATTGGAGGGCTCCAATTGCCTTGATACCTTGTCTCCATAGCAGAAATATCCTAGTGAAATCGTTCACCATGCTCATCACAGACAGCTCCATAGTTTGACGTAAAGATATTCAGATGGGAATCCAGAAAGTGAATTTTCAAAGTCTTGTTGCAACCAAGACTCTTATACCTCACAATGAAATTTTCTGCAATTTCATTGTTATTATCAGACCTGTTGTTTTCGTGAACATTTTCCACCACTACCTTAACATGCTAGCCTTGCTTTTCCTTCCCATGCAACACACAAATAAATTAGTCATCATGAAGCAGTTTTCAAATTTGAGGACGAGAAAATACCTTCTATGTTATTTTAGCTTCACATAGGCTTGGAAATTTTATGATGAGATATTTAAGGGCCTCATTTGTTTCATCCATTGCCTAGAGGAAGTTTATCATGAAACCCAGCATAATGTGCAACGGGAGGGGGGTGGGGGGGGGGCAACAAATTCTTGCTGGTGCCGACAAGTGCTGGGTTCTCAACGTTCTTGCTGCCAGGCTACAATGACTGCCTGATTGGCCAATGCCTTCTGATGTAATGGTCAATTCGTGCACGGCTATCCAACTCACAGAGAAAGCAACAGTACTTAGTATATTCACCCTGCAGTCCAAGAAAAAGAGTGACCACTTTTAAGTCATCGCAAAGTGACCAATGATGATGATCGTAGCGTATACACTTCAAAAGCTGGTTAATGTTTTCATACGTTTCTTTCATATGAACGGCGTGACCAAGTGGAATTGATTGTAACGCATTACAATTATTCAAGAAAACAGCTTTAAGACTCGTCTTGGATGAATCCATTACAAGCCTCTACATTGCCTTTTTGTAATTCATTTTGATGCCCTAAATATTGGTGGTCATGAAATTCCAGTGATTCGATATGCTGATGATACAGTATTACTATCCACATCACAGAATGGTATAGAAAACCTAATTACATCAACCCAAAGAAATAGAGAATATCACAACTTATATCTTAACATAGCAAATACAAAGGTAATGCAAACAGATAAAACTACTATGGAGAAAGACATATATGTTAATGAGGAAAGATTGAAGGTGTGGAAAATTTCGAATATCTTGGGTCATTGATTGCCAACAATGGTGACTGTCACGAAATCACTGTGAATTAACGATCAGATGATACAAATAACAGCGACAGTCTGATTCGCAGCTGCAAGTTGTTTATTACGGGAGTCGGTGAGATCAATCGGTACAGCCGTCTTTGAGAGTTCCCCACAAGACAGAAAATTATAGGCATGTTGTTGTGGCCCGATCGGGAGAATGCAGGAAACACGCTGGCTTGTTTTGGTTGTCAAAACAAGGGAGACAACTTTTGTATTGGTTGAACAAGGGGGAGAGAATAATTCTGAAAGAGTTAGTTGCCCCTGAAGACACCTGTGTTTACATCAAATGAAGTCACTAGAACAATCCAAGTCTGTTTGAAAAACCTAGCTTGTTACAGGGATTGTAAACTAGAGAGTTGGCCGAAGACGGACGGTGTTTTCGCTTGCTCTGTTGGAATTTGAAAAACAACTACCGTGTGCGGGATTAATTAACTTTAATTTACAAGTGCCTGTCATGGCAAAATGTAGATGTGATTCAGGAGAAAAGCAGTGTTACATAAGGTACTCCATAGATTATATTAAGGTATAATTAATGTGGGATAGACTGGTGATAGTAGAGTTTAGGACTTTAACGTAGTGAAGTGATAATTAGCTCTGCTAGTTGAGAATATGGTAGTGAAGTGAGAATTAGCTCTGCTAGTGAGAATAGTGTAGTGGGGTGATATTTGGAGAGATTGAGGATGGTTTGGGAGATAGGGGAAATGTCCAATGGTGGGATCTTCCAGTGGGGGTGTCTACTGGGGTTCTGCACTCTGTCTATTGGTCTTTCCTTGTCTTAGCCTGATTCGGACCAAGGTGATGAGCTCCTCTGCTCTATTACAGAGTTTAGTTCGCTAATAAATATCTGAGCGAGGCAGTAGGCCTACACTCAGCTAGTAGGATCGGTGATTAGTGCTCTCACCAGATGTGTTATTTCTCTAGCAGATTCCCCTATAGTTACGAGGAAGCTCTACACTGGTTTTGAGGAAGTTCTACTCCGATGAGGAAGAACACAAGAGGAACGGTCAATGTTTTGTTAAGGAAATGAATAATGTCCGAGAAGAAAGTTTGTACAATATTGTTTACGCTGGGCCCATGATCAGGGGGGTCCACCAGAACATGGCTCAGATGAGCAAAACCATATAACGATTCCTGTGTGATAAGGTTCAACTAGGATGGTTGAGGTTCGTTGATGCACCACATATCATATGAACAATAGTGACTAAAAACGAACATTAAATGTAGCATTCACATGGAGCTGTAGAGTCCATTGGAATAGTACAGGGGACATTGTATTTGAGACAATATAGACAATAGATAGGATCAAGTGTATTAACAATAACAGTGAAACCTATATTCACAAGTACAAGGATTGAACATTTAAGAACTATAGGGACCTATAGGACGCAGTGTGTAACCGATCCATGATCAGTGTTAAACTATGGACTGTATCTATTTCGGATGATCATGTAGATGGATTACCAAGTAGCTATAGAAGAAAGTCAGCGTCTGGCAGGAGAGATACATCACTGGGTGAGGTTTTCTTGTGCTGACCTAACGTGCTGTGGTGTGACCTTGCTAGGATGATCTGACTGGGCTACTGATCTGATGGTCCGATTCTACACACATTATAGTACACGACACACATTCTTCGCATACACTTCGCACATACATTACACTTTTCTTTTAATAAATTAGAGAAATTTTTTAGAAGCTAGAGTTGTTGAGTATGTTGCGTTGGGCAAAAATGAGAGGGGGCATGATCCAGTAGTGATAGAGAGAGAGAAAGAGGTGTCCATAAACTAAGGGAGTGTGGTGGACGGAATCTAGTGGATTCTCCAAGATAATGATAAGGGGTTAAAATATAATGTGGGTGTTGATTCCCCTCACTCCAGGGACGACACTTTAAAGAAACACACGACAGTGACACAATGAAAGAAATGAAACGACGACTATCAATTGCTCTTCAAAGATTAACACAAATGAATAAATTATGGAGTGGGACAGATAGAACTACATAAATTAGATGTTTAAGAGCATGCATCTTTCCCATTGCAACATACGACTGTGAGACCTGGTCACTTACTAAACAAGCTGAACAGCGCTTAAATGCCTTTGAATATAAATGTTATAGACGTGTTCTAAAAATATCTTGGGTAAAGAAAAGAACAAATGCATCCATACTTCAAGAGATGAATATTGAAGGGGGTTGGCTATTAAAGACGATAAAACAAAGAAAATTGATATATTGTGGTCACTTGAAACGTCATAAGAGTTTGGAGAGAACAAGAGGCGGGTCACCCTGAGGAAAGAGACCGAGCCATATGGAATAAAACCCGGGTCACTGAAGTCTTTCTGGTGACTGCCGATTCAATCGACGATGAACTGTATTTTTCGTGAAGGACTTCTGTGTTATGGATGTTCGTCCATCACGAATGATGAAGACCATTTATTACATCCAGTAATTTGGATGAAGAATGACTTGCGCTATGGTTTGGATTATAGTGAGGAATGATTTCGCAGCTTCCTCGACCACACTCTCTGACTGCGTCCATCTGATTCTAGTGGCAAGACTAGCAGGACGACTGGAGACGGACACAGATGCAGTGGCGTTAGGCTGCCACATGCCAGTTATACCTGCATGTGTTTGCTCTCAAAACAGATGGTAGCTTTACGGAGCAAACCCTACGAGTACCTTCAAACCCTTACCACAAGCGTATGACTACTGACAGGATCAACCAGATATCCATCGGATAGACGGACTAACCGCCAGAACAGACCACACACACATGCCGCCAACGAGATTCCACCCGGAGAAGATAATGCTCAAAAATGCAAATCTCCTGATCTAGGGCTGAGCCTCAACAGTTCGCAAAGCATATGACTACTGGCAGAATCAACCAGATATCTATCGGACAGGCGGACTTTCTGACCGCGGCATTATGAACAGTGTACCTGTGCGGGCTGTTTGGCTTGCCGAGACTCCTGTCTATACCTTTGTTCACATTGGGCAGTGAGGAGCATTTTGTGTGATATTCACTGGCACAGGAACGGAGCTTAATAGGGACGACCCGTTGCCGTGAAGTTGGAGCAGCGAATAACTAACTAACTAACTGGGGGTTCCGGTTTCAAGATGGCGACGGACGGTCGTGTTGTTTTGTGTTCGTTAACTTTTTCGCGTAGGGGATGGATTTATTCATCTCTTGCGTGTAATTGGTGTGCCAGGATGTAAAACCAGGAGTTTCTACTCAAGATCTGCGCGGGTGCTACGGAGTTCGTGCATCGAGCGAAGCCATCCTTGAGTGAATTTTCAGCAGCGTGTGTGGTTCTATGTGTTTACGTTTTTTTCAACATTGCGGAAGAACGTGTTTTTTTCCGAGCGGTCAGCAGTCAACATAACGAAGCGGCGTGGTAGCCGCGCAGGGACAAAGAAGCAAGGTAAGCGCGGGGGTTTGAGACGTTTTAGACTCAAGTGTCACCGTCTAGGACTCAGGAACATCCGTATTCTATATTGGAACTGTGCCAGTGTAAAACAACGGGGCTCTATTTTAGAAACCCTCGTTTACAGGAACGACATTGTAGCACTCCAGGAGACGAGACTGGGCGATCAGCTACTCCGAATTGCCGGCTTCAAATGTTTCTACAACAGACGACATCTGGGAACGGCGATTCTCGTTCGCGACAGCATGGTGGCGTCAGAGCTAGACATGTCCAGTTGGGACAGTGACGATATACAAATACAGGCGTTGAGAGTTCATTCCAGTATACCATTCGTGTTGGTTAATGTTTATGCCCGCAATGCGAGTGTGGACGCCCAGAAGTGGCAGTGCTTAAGTGGCATATTAGGCCACGAGAGAAATGTTATTTTCTGTGGTGACTTCAAAGCTAAAGGCAGATCATGGGGAAACACTTCCTCCAATACACAAGGGGAGGAGCTCGAGACTGCACTGGAAACCATCGACCTGGTTTGTATCAACAGTGGCTGTGTCACCAGGACAGCAAGCCGTCCAGGCGATGAGGACAGTGCTATTGATCTGGCGCTAGTTTTACCTTCACTCACTACAGTGTGTAGATGGGGTGTCCTAGGACACCATGGCAGCGACCACCACCCTTGCAGCATATTGGTGGAGAAAGGCAGAACCAGGCAGCACAAGCTAAAGGTAAAGACGTTCCAGTATGACAGTACAGGGCAAGATGTGGTGAGTAAAATAAGACGTGACAAGCGCAGAACGTTTCAGGGCAGGAAAAAAAGCTGGGAGCAGCCACCGTGATGGAGTTTCGAGGTGGAGAAGGCTTGGGTGGATAAGCGTAGTGCTGTAAGGAGATGGCAAAATGCCAAGAAGAACAGAGCTGGTCATCCTAGTCCCTGCTTGCACTTAGAAAGAGAGATGCACACAAAAGTAAGCTATTTAAAAAAACTGGTCAAGGTGGTTAAAAGCGAAAAATGGGCAGAGGTGTGTCAAAGAGTAAGCACAGACATGTCACTGAAATTGTTCTGGCGACTACATAAAAGCATGAGTGGTGTAGTCAAGAATAAGAGCATTTCTGACTTCCAAGGTGCTGACCTCATCTGGCAGAGGACTGACGAGGACAAGGGCAAAGCCCTCTTTGAACGCTACCTTGAGCGGAGCAACCAGACAGACATGGGAGGCCGGAATCTGGCCAAGGAGGTCACCTCAGACAGATGCAAGGCCCAGAACACTTCGGATGAAGACACAGTGACAGTGAAAGAAATCAAGGCTGTGCTTCGACGATCAAAAAACAGTGCTCCAGGTCCTGATGGCATAAGATACGACGACATAAATAGGTGTACCGACAATGAGCTAGAGAAACTAGCAGACATGTACAACAACAGTATAGGGAGTGCTAGCATCAAGGAGGAATGGTTACACAGCTATCTGATTCCCTTGCCGAAGCCTGACAAAGACCACAAAAAAATTCAGGGATATCGAATTATAACCATGCAGAATACAATAGGCAAGCTGCTGGAGAAGGTAATTGCCAGGAAAATATTAAGCCAACTAGAGAGGCAAGGTGTTTTCCCACCTACCCTGGGTGGGTACCGTCCAAAAAGAGAAACCTGGACCAATGCAGCAGTCTTTGCCCATGATGTCTATGAAGGTTTCCACTCAGGCACTGAAACCGTTGCTGCAGCGATCCAACTAAGGAGGAATGGACTTACGTTTAGTTCAAGAAGCTGAAACATTAAAAAATCCACTGTTTATTGCTATCATCGACCTCACAAAGGCATTTGATTTGGTCAGTCATGAGGGTTTGTTCAAGGCACTAAAGAAGATTAGCTGCCCACCAACTCTTCTGTCCATTGTGGAATCGTTCCACACAGGCATGAAGGGTATAATCAAGTTTGATGGTGCAAAGTCTGAAGAGTTTGAAATCAAGAGTGGAGTTAAGCAAGGTTGTGTACTAGCTCCCACCCTCTTTGGAATATACTTTTCACTTCTACTGAAATATGCCTTTCATGATCAGGATGGTGGTATATACATTCACTCACGCTCAGATGGTGGCCTTTACAATGCTCATAGATTGAAGGCCAAGACTAAAATTAGGAGGGTGCTGATCAGAGAGTTGCTTTTTGCAGATGATGCTGCAGTTACGACCGACTCTGAGGAAGAACTACAATGTCTACTATCTGCATTCTCCAATGCTTGTTCCGAATTTGGTTTAACAATTAGCAAAAAGAAGACACAGATTATGTCACAAGGTGCACATGGGATACCTTCAATCTTTATTGACGACGCCGATCTAGAGATGGTAGACCATTTTACATATCTAGGATCAGTGGTAAATAGCAAATTATCCCTAGATCAGGAAATCAACATCCGAATTGGTAAGGCAGGAACAACAATGAACAGGTTAAGAAAAAGAGTCTGGGAGAACAGGAAGCTTACTGCCAAAACAAAAGTCCTCGTCTATCAAGCCTTTGTCCTTAGTACTCTTCTTTATGGCAGTGAAACCTGGACAACTTACTCACACCAAGAGAAACGTTTAAACAGCTTTCGTATGCGGTGTCTGCTAAGAATTCTTGGTATTTAGTGGCATGACAAAATCACAAATACTGAAGTATTGGAAAGATCAGGTTGTGTGACGGTTTATTCCATTCTCAGTCTTCGTAGACTTAGATGGATAGGACATCTTAGGAGGATGGATGATGATAGAATACCAAAGGACATCTCTTTTGGTGAATTACAGATGGGTAAGAGATCTCAGGGTTGGCCTCTACTACGATACAAAGATGTCTGTAAGCGGGACATGATTGATACAGGCATTGATAACGCACATTGGGAGCAAGTCGCCGCTGAACGTGTTGCATGGAGGGCAAACATCAGAAATGGAATAAAGACAAAGGAGAACATTATTGCGGATAAGTCACACACCGAGCGTGCGAGACGTAAGATGGTGCATGATGGTGGACATAACTACGTATTCACATGCACCCACTGGGAACGCACATTTACAGCGCCAATTGGCCTTACCAGTCACATTCGCTATCGCCATGGGTAAAAGTTATTATGCCTTTTTGAAGCACAAACTATCGTCTGTCAAGACAGCAAGTTGCCAACCCTCCAACACCACCTGTTAAACTGTGTTCAGAGGCTGTAGAAAGAACGCAGGCAATGAATTACCTGGGGATACGTTTTGATCGAAGCCTTGTTTATAGTGAGCACATAGATCAGGTGATAACAAAGGCCAAGCGGGGTTTGGCTGCGATGCGGGTGATGGCGGCAGCAAACTGTGAGCAGCGACATCTATTCCTCCTATAAGATGGGCTGGTCATGTATGTTTTTGAGTATGCGATGGCAATCCTGACTCTCAGCCGTAAGCAGATAGAGAAGATGGAAAGGATACAAAACGAAGCTATGCGCATTATTCTTGGATGTACAAGAGATACAGCATGCAGGGCGATGAGCTACCTTCTTGATTTTCCAACCATTGATGACAGACTTCAAATTTCCAGAGCATGGCTGCCTGAGAGTTATCGCAAACATACAACATCCACAGCATAGTGAAATTAGGAAGGTGAAGGGCAGCACGTTAAAAAGAGGAAGGTCATTGTCAGAATCTCCATCGCCATCGCCAGGAGGCGACGACCAAGTACGACCGTGAAGTTGACTAACAGCTACTACGCAGTGGATGGCCAGTGGTCAGAGTGCCGCACGAAGCGCACGAGAACTGAAAGCAAGTCCAACAAGGAACCATCGCTGGTAGCTGAGAGGGCCTAGGACTTCGAGACTGGACGGACATGAAAGAGAGTGTTGCACGTATTTATGTATTGGTCTATGCTTGATGGAAGAAAGCCTTTATGCTTTGTAGAGTTGATGTAGAGACTGAGTGAGTGCCTTATTCCATGCATTTATGAACTTGTATATTGTATGTATGTATCTGTAAATGACATTGTCGCTGATTGTGAGCGCTGCATTATATGAACGCCGTTGAGAAGTGTGATTAAAGTGTTTCAGTTATATCAGTTATGAGTACAATCATTCGCTGTGTATGATTGTTTCACTCCTGTTAGAGAACACGAGCCATTGTTAGTGTAAACCAAGACCCTGATAGGCAGTGAGCGTGGGGAATCTCGTCCGGTTTTTGAACAGTTGAACAATAGATGTGTGTTAGGAAGTGAACGTTAGAATCTCGTCCGGCTTTGAACATTAAGATCTTGTTAGTTGAAAAATGAGCGAAAGATGGAAAATAGAGTATGAAGGTAGTGATTGAACGTGAAGAATTTCATCCGTGTTTAAACCAAGTAATCGAGTGATTGAGCGCAGAGGTCTCGACCGTTTGAGTGAGTGAAATACCATTGTGAACGAACGATTATTGTAAAAGATTATACAAAGATATGTATTATTTGACGATAGTAGATGTAATATAGGAAACGAAATGGAAAGGAGCAGGGATAAGGACAGGAGAGGATTGTAAAATTATTTACTCTGGGGGAGACGAACAGCAAAGAGGTGTAGCCATTATATTAGATAAGCAAACATCAATTTCTGTCAAAGGATATCGGGCTGTGTGTCAGACAGATTTCTATTAGTAAAATTAAACGGAAGACCTTTTAAAATAAATGTCATTCAAGTATATGCCCCAACAAGTGAATGCAGTGAAGAAAGTATAGAGGAATTTTATAATGACATGGAGTCTCCTTTGAAGAACTGTAAAAAAGTCAGAAATAAATATCATAATGTATATTAGTATATTTAGAAGAAAAATAGGAAAGCAAAGCGATGCATGCAGTGTAGGCAACCATGGTTTGGGAGAGAGAAATGAAAGAGGATACAGACTTGTAGAATGGGCAAAAGAACAAGAAATGGTTGTAGGAAACACCTGGTTTAAACAGCATCCTAGAAGATTATGGACATGGAGGAGCCCAGGCAGCAGGATTAAAAACCAGATAGATTAGATCCTGATTAGCAAAAGGTTTAAAAATAAGTTAACAATCGTAAAAACAGTTCCAAATGCAGACTGTTACAGTGATCACAGATTAATTATAGACACATTGAGGGTAAAATTAAAGAAGAAAGTCAAGTATCCAGCAGGAAACCCTAAATATGACTTGTGCAAATTGAAAACTGACAAAGAAATACAAGATAATTTCAACATAGAAGTAAAGAACAAATTTGATTTATTGTCTGATCTAGAGATCCTATTTAAAGATGTAGATGATCAAAGGGAAATGCTGAGGAATTCAATCAGTTGTGCAGCAGAAAAAACTATTCCAAAAGTAAAGAAAGTGGGTCGTAAGACATGGATGACTGAAGAAATTTTACAACTAATGGAAACAAGAAGACAGAACAAAAATAATCCTGCCAAATTTGAAGAAATTCACAGAAAAGTCAGAACCTTATGTAAGCAGGCAAAAGAAACATGGCTTTAGAAAAATTGTAGAGAAATTGAAAAACAACACAACAGTAAAAATGCGAAACTAATGCACAACAAAAATACAGGAGCTTACTAATCAAAGAACAAGTACATCAGCAGGCTGCCTAAAGACAAAAGATGGAAGAGTCATAATAGAAAAAGATCAGATCTTACATGTATGGTCAGATTACGTGAAAAACCTTTATGACGATAACAGAGACGAAAAGTATGATGTTCAAAATAATAATGAAGGACCACCAATTTTGAAAATGGAGGTTCAGAATGCTCTTAACTATATGAAATCTGGCAAGACCCCCGGTTCAGACAGTGTCACAACAGAAATGATTAATGCTTTAGAAGAATATGGAATATATAAAGTTACCAGTCCGCTTAATACAATATATGATACTGGAAATATACCTCAGGAGTTATGTAATTCTGTATTTATTGCAATCTCAAAGAAATCCGGAGCCTTTGAATGTGATCAACATCGAACAATTAGTATAATGAGTCACATCACGAAGAATTTGCTAAGAATTATCATACAAAAAGTTAGGAGGAAAATACAACCTGAAATAGGAGAAGAACAATGTGGCTTTGTAAAAGGCAAGGGTACAGTAAATGCTGTGTATATACTGAAAACCGTAATCGAACGCTCTATAGAAGTAAACAAAGATCTACACCTTTGCTTTAATGACTACACAAAGGCTTTCGATAAAGTGAGACTTGTCAACATGATAAGGATGCTTGAAGATTTACAGATTGATGTTAAAGACCTTCGACTTGTAAAAAACATATATTGGAAACAACAAGCTACCATAAGAGTTGATAATGAATTAAGCCAATATCAGTCTATTAGGAGAGGTGTGAGACAGGGATGTGTAATGTCTCCAGATCTGTTTTCCCTGTACAGTGAATGCATTTTCAGAAATATTGAAGATATGGAGGGAATCAACATTGGGGAACGATACATCAATAACATTAGATATGCAGATGATACAGTCTTGATTGCAGACAATGAACAGGACCTGCAAAATTTAGTAGATGCGGTTGTTACACAAAGTGAACAACTAGGGTTAGAATTAAATTGTAAAAGGACACAGATTATGGTCGTCACTAGGAAGAACGAAATACCACAATGTAATATACAAGTGAATGGGAATATTCTTCAACACGTGAATAGGTACAATTATCTCGGAACAGTAATAACATCTGATGGGAGATGCCTTGAAGATATTAGAACAAGAATCGCCATGGCAAAAGTAGCCTTTAGCAAGATGAAAAACATACTGACCAATAAAAAGATGTCAATTGAAACGAGAAAAAGAGTGTTGAGATGCTACATAGAACCTGTACTCTTATATGGATGTGAGGCTTGGACAATGAGCAGTCAAGCTGAAAAACATCTGATGGCTGTGGAAATGTGGTTTCTGAGGAAAATGCAAAGAATACCATGGACAGCCAGACAGCATTAGCAACATCTTGGGGGTTATACGAATGATGTAAACTGCCATTTGGGCTAGTCAATGCCCCAACGACATATGTAAGAATGACAAGACTGTTACTGGCAGACATGCCCAACATTCTATCATATATGGACGACATCTGTGTACACACCATGACAATGACAGAACACCTAGCGACACTACGACAAACTTTTGAACGCATCAGGCAACATGGCCTGACAGTAAAGCCAGCAAAGGTAGAAATTGCCTATCATGAAATTACTTTTCTAGGCTACAAAATTTGTGATGGATATGTTACCACCGATGACAATATTGTTTCTAGAATTCTAAAATTGTCACTTCCTACAACCAAAAAGGAAGTAAGAAGTATGTTAGGATTGTTGAATTATTACAGAAGATTCATACCTAACTTTTCGAGTTTGACAGAAAGTTTTACAAATCTGTTAACAAAAAACCAACCGAATAAAATTGTAAACAGAGAGGGCTGAGACCTGCCTTTACAAAAGAATTGTCATATTTTTATACCAATCCTATACTAAAATTGCTGAATCTGAACATTCCTTTCAGATTAAGAACTGACGCGAGCACGACAGGTATAGCGGCCGTGTTGTTACAATCCTATGATGACATCTTACATCCAAAACAATGTTTTCCCGTAGAGAATTTGATTAACGAAGACACAAACAATAGATTGCACGATTTATTGCCTGGCATATTTCGCTGCATCTCGTCAGGTACATACTGCAGAAATCACACAACTTACGTGAATTAACTAGATAAATCCTTCAAGTTGAAATATACACATATTCGCACAGTAATGTCACTTATCTACCACGGTAATTTTAAGCTGACTAACATGTCTTTCTGTTTGCACAATTCTGGCTTGCGTTGATTGATCATAATTGCTTCTGCAAATTTTAACAAGCGAGTATTTTGTGTGTTAAACAACACGCGAAAGGCAGTGTTTCTGTCCACCATATGGCCACTGTCGACGATGTGCCTACCGATTGAAGACGCCGGGAGCTTCCGGTGTGTCGGCCCCACGAGGCTAGCATTTCCTGTGTGTTGTATCTTGTTGACCCATTGAGGTATGTGTTCTAACACCCGTTTGTAAAGCTGTCTCTCAGTTCTACCAATGTAAACGGCCTGGCATCTACATGTGAATTGGTAAATACAATTGTTTGTGGCGGTCTGAGGAACAGGCTCTTTGACTGCTGGCGTAGGAATCGGTACAATCTATTGTTTGTGTCTTCGTTATTCAAAATCTTACATCCAGTCTATTATGTAAGCCGCAAGTTGTCACAAAGAGAACGCAGATGGTGTACACCAGAGTTGGAAGGCCTCGCATTAATTTATGCTATTTCTAAGTTATCTAAATATTTGCTCGGTAAACATTTCATCGTTGAGATAGATAACAACCCATTAACTGTTAATACGAAAGGAACACCGACAAACCACAGAATCGCCAGTTGCGCTTTATTACTCCAGAACTACAGCTTCGAAATAAGACACATCAGCGGGACGAAAAAAATACGATTGCAGACCTACTTTCAAGATGTCCTCTCGAGACGTCCGGCGAGTTTAACTACGCCTGAGCGCAAAGACTAAGGCTGTTACCTATGGCGCTCAGTAAACTATCACAGTCCAACGAGTAATATCTAATTATACAAAGAACGCTGTGGAAAGTGACTTACTGTGATAAGGACGAAGTCCTGCAATTTATTCGAAATACATTTTTAACTATTGAATGTGATGAATAGATGAACGATTAGAATGAGAAAGGACAGTGATTTTAAACCGTTAGTATCATTTCTACGAACAGTGTTACAAGAACAGTACTACATGTGTGTACAGACTTACCGTATTCCAGCTTTCGGTAACATCCGCAGTAACTACGCCTATGTATACTAGTGATATAAGCACAGGAAATTGTTCGAACATTTTAACTGTATAACTGTGTTAAATAGACGACTAGAGGAATTCAACGCGTCCAGAACAGGTAATCCAAACTTGTATAAGAACAGTGTAATCCAAACGTGTAAAAGAACAGTGTGTATTACTCCAACGTGTGAACACATCATTTGTGTACTTCCGTTTCCTTTTCGAATTATTTTCTAAATTTATCACAAATAGCAGAGTATACCAAAAATAGTCACGAATGAATGGCAGAATGCATGATTTGACACTAAAATTTACATATGCTTAATTGAATGAAAGGATTTATATATTTGTGATCTAAGAATCATTGATTGATTAATTTTTTCTCAGTGGTGCCAAGTATGCTACTATTGAAAATAAATATCAAACTATAACGCTTAGAATAGTAATAACAAATGTACTTTACTTTTTTTTAAAGAATTTGAAAATTACCTCCCATAACGTTTCATCATTACAGCTAAGGGGAAACGATCTGACATGTTGGGAAAATGTAAGCATGCATATATTGTCTGTTTCATAGTAGCCAGAATGTCTACAGGTCACCATGTGACGTCAACTATGCGTGGAATATAGTTACTAAGGTTGGGCACCAGGATTGGACTATCCGACCATATCGGTGGGTTTCTAATTCTGAAATCATCTCATAAGGGAGATGATTTAAGGCCTAACATGTTCTTTTTGTGATTCTTTTTATTGTGTTGTGAGGTAGTGCGTTGCTTGAAAGATAGCGTTAGTCGCTGATAACTACCGGACTGGCTTAAGTCCATTGCCAACCATGGTACAAATCCAACTAGGGGGCAATACTTGATGAGAGTAGCCTGTGGCAGCAATGAAATAATTGTGTATCATGCATCATTACCATGTCAATAAACATACCAGAGAGTCACCTAACAGGATGAACAGTTAGTCGATTCTGTCTTATAAAGATATTATTAATTTAAACCAACTATAAACACCCATAATGAAAGGATATTCCTTTCATAAGAGGAGGCGGCGGAGAGTGTCTGAATCTCCATCGTCATCGCCAGGAGGCGACGACCAAGTACGACCGTGAAGTTGACTAACAGCTACTACGCAGTGGATGGCCAGTGGTCAGCGTGAGGCACGAAGCGCACGAGAACTGAAAGCAAGGCCAACAAGGAACCATCGCTGGTAGCTGAGAGGGCCTAGGACTTCGAGACTGGACGGACATGAAAGAGAGTGTTGCACGTATTTATGTATTGGTCTATGCTTGATGGAAGAAAGCCTTTATGCTTTGTAGAGTTGATGTAGAGACTGAGTGAGTGCCTTATTCCATGCATTTATGAACTTGTATATTGTATGTATGTATCTGTAAATGACATTGTCGCTGATTGTGAGCGCTGCATTATATGAATACAGTTGAGAAGTGTGATTAAAGTGTTTCAGTTATGTCACCGTGTGATTGAGTACAATCATTCGCTGTGTATGATTGTTTCACTCCTGTTAGAGAACACGAGCCATTGTTAGTGTAAACCAAGACCCTGAAAGTCATGGATGGGTCAAGCCGAAGACAGTCTTCAACAGGTGTGTTCAGTGGAGGACTTAGAACCTGGTGAGGAGTGGGTACAAGTGCCAACAGATTTATGTACGTCCGTTTTAGTTTGCATCCAACTAGACAGAAAATGCAGACAAGAAAATCCGGCTGCTGTGGAGACGGAAGTACAAGCGTTGAATTTCGAGAATTCGTTAGACGGTGATGCTGTCATTTACAGAGATGGGTCGGTCGTCCGACATGTGAGAAGCTCATGGGCCTTAACGGCGCGAGTCGGAGGGAGAATTGTGAAGGAGGACTCTGGTGCTTTTGTTGAGACCACAAGTAGCCTGACTATGGAAGTCATGGCAGTAAGTTAAGCAATAACATGGCTCGAGGCACAGACATTCACTAGGGCATGTGTCCTTAGCGATTTAATGAGCATGCTCAGGAGGATAGAGATAGGGTGGATCCGAAGAGAGTGGTTGCTGTCTCTGGTGCGATCTCGGCTGACAAAGATTAGTTTCATCTGTGTGCCAGGTCATGCGGGAGTACATGGAAATGAGCGGCTGACAAGCTCGCAGGTATGGCTAATGTGCGGATGCACTATGGACCAGGCTGACATTCTGAATGCTCTACGAGAAGTAAGACTTTTGCGAGAACCAAGTGATGAGTGTGAATCTACAACCATGATCAGACACCGAGAACAGCAAATTATAAGAGATGTGGCCAAACAAGAACACTACGCAGGAAGCCAAATAAGATTGATAAACCAACACAGAACTGGTGTCGTTAGCCGCAACACGCTGCGGGATTTGCTGAAGAGGGGATCAGAGCACTTATGGACTGAATGTTTCGATGTGCAATGAGGGTGATCTGTCGATTAACTAACTAACTAACTAACTCATACACTCAGACCAACAGTGCAGTATTCAACACAGAAACACACCAACATACACACTTCAATAGAGATTTCATCACATACACCCACTAGAAAGTCTGTCAATCCTCCCTCTTGTCCAGGAAAAAGGCCTTTGGCAGACTTCCGCAAATATACTTACACAAAACACTATCACACTGCAACATAAGACAGTACAATAGACAGTTGATACACATCTTGTATAAAAATTCTGAAAGTAAGGTACTTGTGAATCATTCACTCACAGCCAGCTTCAGGATCACAAGCTCTGTCAAACAAAGGCGTCCACTATCACCAATTCTATATTTGTCGAGATCAAGAAGATCAAGGACAATGTCAAGTTCAAGGTGCTTTGCGGCAGATACTGGTGATCCGGGATAGAGACAAGGCCGAGAAGCAGAGCCGTTGCCACCTGGTCTGGCAGTCACATAACTTAAGTGAAATCAATAAATGAATAAAACCAGGCACATACATATTTTACATATACATACATATTTGAACTGTAACTAAATTAGGAAAGAATAAAACATGGTTTTAATGAGTTAGTATTTAATCATCTAGGGTAGGGGTGGGCAAACTACGGCCCGCGACCACATACTGCCCGGCAACTTATATTATGCGGCCCTCGAGGGCATTTAGAAATAAAAATATTTACGTTTTAAAATTATTTTGTTGAATTTTACAGAATTTCATGTACCGTTATGATTGTTTTAACATTTTGGATACAATTTCTTAATAATTTTCTATTTTCATATTACTGCAATAAATAGTTATTTATAATGTTTAATAACCTATAAATAATTCATAATTACTTATTGTGATATGTTGCTCTAAACAAAGTGAACATAATTTATATGCGGGCCCCCCAATAGATTTACATTTGTCAATGTGATCTACGCACAAAACGTTTGCCCACACTTGATCTAGAGAAACGATTATCTGGTGTTAGCTCAAGCTATATGTCCTGAGTGCAGTGATGTCGGTTCTTAACTCAACTCAACACAACTCAACTCAAGCTTATAGTAAACACAGAAATAACTGGAGCTACATACGATTCTCTTTGTTATTAGTGTGCTAATCAAACTGTGGCTTTTAAGGATGGTTTCCTCGGGCAGAGAGGGCAGTGCTTTCTAAAAAGGGCATTGCTGCATGATGGTTATGTTTTTACACTGGTTAAATTCATTAGTTTCATCACTACCCAGAATTAAAAAAAAAAATTATTATTATCAACATCACTATCAGCTCCTTGTCATGAATGTCGAAATATTTTTTTTTTTAAAAATCATTTTATGTTGAAATATGAATTAATTGAGTATGTACAGTGAAAATATTTTCAGAAATATAGAAGATATGGAAGGAATCAACACTGGGGGACGATACATCAATAACATTAGATATGCAGATGATACAGTCTTGATTTCAGACAAGAAACAGGACTTGAAAAACTTAGTAGATGCGGTTGTTGCACACAGTGAATAACTAGGGTTAGAACTGAATATTTAGAAGACACATATTATGGTCGTCACTGCGAAGAAGGAAATACCACAATGTGATATACGAGTAAATGGGCATATTCTTAAGCAAGTGAATCCATACAGTTATCTCGGCACAGTCATAACATCTGATGGGAGATGCCTTGAAGAGATTAGAACAAGAATTGCCATGGCGAAAGTAGCCTTTTGCAAGATGAAAAACATACTGACCAATAACAAGATATCAACTGAAACGAGAAAAAGAGTGTTGAAATGCAATATAGAATCTATACTTTTGTATGGATGTGAAGCGTGGACAATGAGCAGTAAAGCTGAAAAACAGCTGATGGCTGTGGAAATGTGGTTTCTGAGATAAATTCAAAGAATATCATGGACAGACAGAAAAACCAATGAACAAGTCCTTCAAGAAACAAATGAAGATGGTAAACTGATAAGAGTCATTTGGCGTAGACAGTCAAAAATGTGTGGGGATGTTATGAGAAGAAATGACTTGGAGAACTTACTGACGACTGGCAAGATCGAAGGGAAGAGGCCAAGGGGAAGACCGAGAAGTAAATAGTGGATGGTTTGGCCACGTGGCATGGTAGAGCCAGGAACAAGGAGCTGATCCACGACTCTGGTGACTGAGTGAGATGGCAGAACATAACCGCCCACGCTTATCAGCATGGCACATGATGGATAGATGGAGCATGTAACCACAATGTTGTAATGGAAACATTTACTTAATGGAAATTTTTTAAAAAAAGTCTAATTAACCTGACAAAGAGCGTGCGCCAGATGAGGAGGAGGAGGAGGAAGAAGAGGAGGAGGAGGAAGAGGAGGAGGAGGATAAGAAGAAGTAGAAGAAGAAGAAGAAGAAGAATAATGAGGAAGAGGAGGAGGAGGTGGAGGAGCAGGCGGAGGAGGAGGCAGAGGAGGAGAATGAGGAGGAGGAGAGTGAGGAGAAGGAGGAGGATGAAGTGGTGGTGGTGGATGAGGAAGATGAGGAGAAGGAGGGGGGAGTAGAAGAAGAAGAAGAAGAAGAAGAAGAAGAAGAAGAAGAAGAAGAAGAAGAAGAAGAAGAAGAAGAAGAAGAAGAAGAAGAAGAAGAAGAAGAAGAAGAAGAAGAAGAAGAAGAAGAAGAAGAAGAGGAGGAGGAGCTGAGGAAGAGGGGATGAGGATGAGGAGGAAGTGGAGGAGGAAGAGGAGGAGGAGGTGGAGGTGGATTAGGAGGAGGAGGAGGAAGAAGAAGAAGAAGAAGAAGAAGAAGAAGAAGAAGAAGAAGAAGAAGAAGAAGAAGAATAAGAATAAGAAGAAGAAGAAGAAGAAGAAGAAGAAGAAGAAGAAGGAGGAGGAGGAGGAGGAGTAGGAGAAGGAGGAGGAGGAGTAGGAGTAGGAGAAGGAGGGGTGCTGGTGGTGGAGGAGGAGGAGAAGAAGGAGGAGGAGGTGTTGGTTAATGAGGAGGAGGAGTAGGAGGAGGAGGAAGAGGAGAAGAAAAAGAAGAAGAAGAAGAAGAAGAAGAAGAAGAAGAAGAAGAAGAAGAAGAAGAAGAAGAAGAAGAAGAAGAAGAAGAAGAAGAAGAAGAAGAAGAAGAAGAAGAAGAAGAAGAAGAAGAAGAAGAAGAAGAAGAAGAAGAAGAAGAAGAAGAAGAAGAAGAAGAAGAAGAAGAAGAAGAAGAAGAAGAAGAAGAAGAAGAAGAAGAAGAAGAAGAAGAAGAAGAAGAATAGGCAAACAATGGGTGACGTGTTCTACATTTTGCCGGCCGCCTATGCTCCCCAGAACATTTCCTGGTTCATAATTTATACTCGGTTGACCTGGCAGTCCGTTCAAATTGTTGAAAAAAACTCTAAGGGAGATTCGACGACATGAGCATCTAGTGGGCAAGAAAACTTTCTTCCCACTGCTCTGCCGGGAGTCCACAGTTGTTATATGCTCATGTCTTAATCCGGCACAGCAAGTGTAGATTAGACAAAAATGTGTTACGTATTTAGCAACAGTAAAGATATAATAACTATGCACTACAACATCTACTAAAATCAAAGGCGCTATCTCGTAACACCAAAATCACAATATACAAAACACTGATCAGACCAGTTGTGCTGTATGGCTCTGAAACCTGGAGTACAACGAAAGGAGACGAAGCCTTGTTACAAACCTTTCAGAAAAAAATTTTAAGACGCATCTTTGGACCCATTAGGGATACACAAAGTGGAGAGTGGAAAAGAAGAAGTAACAAAGACATTTATGATCTGTTTAAGTCCCCGCTAATCACTGGTATCATGAAGGCTAATAGACTACAATGGCTGGGGCATATAGAAAGAATGGAAGATAATAGGGAAACAAAACTCGCTTACACTCATGAAATAAATGACCGTAGACCCCGAGGTAGACCAAGAAGACGGTGGAGAGATAATACATGTACAGACCTACAAGCACTTGGAATCAACGACTGGCAAGAGAAGGTCCACCAGAGAGACGAATGGAGACGTATTGTATTTGCAGCAAAGAACCTCAATGGCTCGGAAAGCTGAAGAAGAAGAAGAAGAAAGATATAATAATAGATGATACAATGTTTATAACGGACATAATTGACATGTGACACATTGCTTTAATATCAAAATTTATAATTGCTCATGTAATAAAGCACAATTACATGGGACACTTTAAGACACTTGCATTCGTATTTGTAATTCTTCAACTTCTAGGCACAGATTGTATAGTTCAAGAACAACATCTTTAGTCCTTCTTTACCGCTTGGATAATATTCTAAAGATATTTGCCTCGTCATAAATAAATATACATGTTTATGTTATCTTATTTTTGACATTGTGGCGTTCTGTTACATTAGCATTTCTATATTTTTGACGGGCACATAAATGTGTGCCGTATAATTTGAACTAAATTAGATCTGTAATGGAGAGGAATAGAATATGGTCTACATTTGACCGGTCTCAGATCTGTAACGTAGTGGATATGATGCTTCTCTGCAACCATGGAGTCATATGATCAAAGTCCCCATTATATTATTTTACCGATCTACCAGGGATTTCAGGTCGACCTAGACTACAACATGTTCCCGGACATTTTCTGCGGAGCAAAAACTTACGGCAAATTATAGACCACATTACCCATAGATTGTCCTTTCTTCTTCTTCTTTCTTTCATCACCTAATGAATCATACTGTGTAAAATAAAATGGCCCTTTAACACAGCGCACTCATAGCGCACATGGTGCTGTACCCATATTTTGTTGACTAATCGACATTTGCTGGATGACGTGGTCAGTGTCAGGCCAGCAATTAATCATAGACCACAAGGAACTCACTCCAAGCCTTTTGTGAGGTTGATTAGACTGAATTTCTAAAGTTTTCGAAGAGTTGAAATAGCCAATCTTACGCCAGAAATCATTATTGGCCTCCAACGACATCCATGACAAAGTACTGATGATGACGTTGATAATAATAACACTAGTCAACAAAGTTTCAACCGTTATTTACATCAGGATTTAAGAACACAATTTCTTAATGATTTTGACATGCTGCTTTCAAATATCATAACGAAATTCACCAATTGGCTCATTCTTTTATTTTCGTTACTATAATGATGATTTTTATCGCCGTAATCTCGTTTATCCACGTGGGGTAACGCAGCGCGCGAGAATTGGAAGCGGTTCTGGCCCGGCTGGTAAATTACGGGATAAGTGAACCGGCCGATCAAAAAGCAACGGCAAACTACTGAGCGTAATCTTGCCAAGACATCAACGACAGCGGTAAAATGCTGGTGTTGACAGCGATGTCCTCCAAAAAGATATGCGGGAAAAGAATTGATCAGTTTACATTACAGTACTAAAAATAATGTATGCTTGTTTAATTCTCTGGGGTGAACAGTTAATCTTTCTACTTTAACATTATAAAAACTTTGGTTACATAGTCATTCAATTGATATTTTAACATAACATACTCACCTCTCTTATGTTAGCTTCACCCAGTCTCGGAAATTTTCTGATGTGGTATTTGAAAGCCTAATATGTTTTCTCCATTGCCTTGACAAAGGCTTTCATGTGACACGAATTAATGTGCAAGTTGGCAACAAATTCTTGCTAGTAACGACAAGCGCTGGGTTCTCAACGTTCTTACTGCCAGGATGCAATGACTGCCTCATTGGCGAATGTCTTCTGATGTAATGGTTAATTCGTGCACGGCTATCCCACTCACAGAGAAAGCAATATTACTTTGTGTATCCACCCTGTAGTCCAAGCAAAAGAGCGGCCACTTTTAATCCCCCGCAAAGTGACCAATGATGATGATCGCAGTTTATACACTTCAAACGCTGCTTCGTTTCTCTGAGACAACGGATGGCACTTGGTACTTGTGCAGCAGCAGTGGTCGAGTAAACCTAGGCATCTCCTGCAACAGTTTTGGGACATCTGCTGTATTTCCAAATGAAACAGCCTTTCTCTCCATAGATTTCTTTCCACAGAAGGGACATGTGCAGGCACTGCGTTGTGTTTACCTTCCATCTTCTTCGCACACTTTCTAAGTGAAATACCGTTTTTGGTATCATACTTTCCGACAAACCCCTCCTTCTTGCTTCGCTTGGCCATTTCGTCAATAATTTCCAAGTTAATTCAAGTTAAAAGGCACGTTTTTTTTTGTTTTTTTTTTTGGAGGGGGGGGGGGGGGGGAGGGTGGTAGCGGTCACCCCAGACAAGTTCCCCCGCCTCCCCCTTTTTTGTGTGGACCCTTAGTCCCACTGTGAGCTATTTCCCACAGTGGTCCACCAGGCCCACATCTAAGGTGAAGATGTGTGATGAGTTTTTTGTGATCATCCCGGCCCCCGACCAGACCAGGTGCACTACTGTGGTGGAGCAGCAAATGCACCCGATCCTAGTCAAAGGACGGAGAAGGATCATCCCGGCCTCCGACCAGACCAAGCGCACTACTGGAGGGGGGGGGGCAGCAAATGCACTTTGATCTTAGTCAGAAGGCCGAGACACAGTTATGTGCCTGCAAACAATTAAATAAAAGACCCTGAAGAGAGTTATCAATTAATGACAAATAATTAATGTGTATATTATTTATTAGGAGTTAAAATGCTTTAGAATATTGTCCAAGGGGTAATGAAGATTTAAAGTGACATATGGTGCTTGTTGTTTAGGAAAACGAGACTGTGGCTGAGGCCTTCAGGCTTTTAAATCCGAATATGTGTTTCTTAAAGTATCCCGTTGAAAATATATTTTTTTACGTGAAAACTAATAAATGCTGAAATTAAAGCGATATTTCCCATTTCACTTATGTTCCTTATAAGAAATTATATTGTCTCCCATTATATCTAATTGTTGCTAAATTTGTAACACAGTTTTGTCTAATGTACATTTAGTGTCACGAATTAAGGCATGCGTACATGATAAATGTAGACTCCGGGATAGCACAGTGGCTAGTAAGTTTCCCTGCCGACTCGATGGGAACGTGTTCCAATCCCCCATCGGATTGTTTAAACAAATTATGTCAAGCATTGTTTACTTTTGTCATCTGCAAATGTTTTATAGTGGCCATCTTGGGTCAGTCTATTAATAGGGCTGCACGCGCATACCATTCAACTATGGAAGGAGAGCTCTACATCACACTTGTTTACCAAATCTGTACCGCTGGGTCTCGGTTGCTGCCCTGGGCATTGGTTGGAGGGATACTTCTCAATAATTAACATTTGCACCGTTACATTACACTTTCAAATTCTATACGAATACACTTACCCCAAGGCAAGCTTTCATGTTGCTGATCAGTAATTTCCTGGGTCCACTAGACTAATCTACAATCATGTGTGCTTCCTTGACAACAATCTTGAACTACAAGGGCCGGTCTCGGTTTTTCTGCTATATCTTCGGGTATATATGCCCTCCTGCTCCTTGTCATGGCAAGGAGGTGGGTGGGGGAGGAGGGAAGATGGTGTACTTCAATCCCTCTCCCTCCTAAAATCAGGCATGAATACCTCATCGACCACGGTTGTGCGATGGAAGAGAGCGGGACAATGGCGTGCCTGGGATATATACCCACACCAATACAAAGTCTCATGACCAAACGCGTATTTTACCAACGAACCATGGGATATACTCCAGCATCATTGTGCAGTGCCGTGGCCATCTGCCACATATACATTACAGACACTAATAGAAAGAGCAATAGAGACACATAATACATATGCGTGTGCTTCATAGATTATACTAAGGCATTTGATAAAGTAGAACATGATGAACTGATTAAAATATTGGAAGATATTAACATTGATGGGAAAGATGTCAGAATAATAAAGATTATTTACTGGAACCAAGTAGCAGCAATAAAAATGGGAAATAAAGGGGGCTATTATAAACAAATAAAGCTAGGAGTGAGACAGGGATGTGTCTTGTCACCGGATATCTTCTCCCACTATAGTGAAATACAGGATGTATTTTTAATGATTGTGCAGTGTGAAAATATTGCCGGTCCAAGTTTTGTATTTACTTATTATGTTGCATGAAATTTACAGAGGGTGAATACACAACTTCTACCGGCAATGTTTTTAAACACTGCACAGTAATTAAAAATACATCGTATGATAATGAGATAGATCAAAGAGAGGCCATGACTACTAATCGGAGGTTATAATATAAACAATATACGCCATGCAGATGACACAGTGGTGGATAATGCAAAAGTTTAGTTTAGTCGTTTAGTTTAGTCGTTGGATATACATAAGTGCTCAGTTTTCCTCCTAACTCAAACCAGAGTCTGGAGAAACTCAGCTCAATGCACTAACTCCGTAGCATCGGCGAAGATCCTGAAAATACTTTGGGTAGATTTTTAACTCGAAATTTAGGCTACTCTTTTTCGATTTCCAACTGCCAAGGGATGTTTTACGTTCGCAACAATACACACGGGCGTCCGATCTCACTACCCAGAGGCCAGGGGAAATTTTATTACTGGAAGTCCACGCGGATTTTTTTAATACATCCCGGTCCTCACCGGGACCTGAACCCGAGACCTCCAGCACTCGAGGCGGACACCATACCTCAAGACCACTCAGCAAAAGATCTACAATAATTGCTGGACATTGTGGAAACGGAGAGTGCAAAGAAAGGACTCACCTTGAATATCAAGAAAGCAGTAACAATGGTGATATCAAAGTAAAAGGTTACACCAAAATGTGAAATGGAAATGGAAGGGAAATTTCTTAACCAAGTGGATAATTTTAAATACCTAGGGGAACTTATAACATCAGGTGGAAGATGCACAACAGAGATTAAAAGCAGAATAGGTCAAGCATAAGCTGCATTTCAGAAAATGAAGACATCTTATGCATTAAGCCACTATCATTGAATGTAAGAAAGAGAGTTCGGAAGTGCTATATAGAACATGTTTTGCTGTATGGCAGTAAATCTTGGAATGTAAATTAACAAATTAGAAGAACTTGGAAGCAACAGAGATGAGGTTCCTGAAACGAATGTTGCGAATTCCTTGGATTGCCAAAGTAACTAACAACCATTACCTGAAAGAGACTATTGAAACTATAACAGTATATACAACAATATGAAAGAGACAAATAACTGTCTTTTGCCATGCAATGAGAATAGAGGCATTGAAGAACTTATAACATCAGGTGGAAGATGCACAACAGAGATTAAGAGCAGAATAGGTCAAGCATAAGCTGTGTATATACTGAGAACAGTAATTGAATGTTCTATAGAAGTAAACAAAGATCTATATCTTTGCTTTATTGACTACACAAAGGCCCTCGATAAAGTGAGACATGTCGACATGATAAGGGTGCTTGAAGATCTATAAACTGACGGTAAAGACCTTAGACTTGTAAAAAAAACGTAAATTGAAAACAACTAACCGCAATAAGGATTGATAATGAAGTAAGACAATATTAGCCTATTAAAAGAGGTGTGAGACAGGGATGTGTAATGACTCCAGATCTTTTTCTTCCCTGCACAGTGAAAATATTTTCAGAAATGTAGAGGATATAAATGGAATCAGCATTGGAGGACGAAACATCAATAACATTAGATATGCAGATGATACCTTATTGATTGCAGACAATGTGCAGGATCTGCAACAATTATTGGATGCGGTTGTTGTACAATTATAAGGCACAAAATTATGTACCTGCAAAAATAAAATAAAATACTGATACTGGACGACGTAGACTGTTGAACTAGTTTTTAAATTGTGTGTGACCCTAGGAGGCCACTAAAAATGGTTTCTTTTCAGTAAAGTTGGTCCATCTACTGTTGAACTAATTCTCAGATTAATTAAATATATGATATTTGTGAGAAGCATAATGCTTTAGAATATTATTCTAGAAATAGAGTAACCTATAGATATTGTTCTTTAGTGATAAATTCTGCTCCCGAAGGTGACAGTATTGCAAACCTAAATGCATGTTTATTAAAACTTTCCAGGAATTATGTTTTATTCTATAACAAATGATAAATGTTGATATTAAAGCGATAAGTCCCATTTCAATAATGTCCCTTATATAACATAATATTATCTCCCATTATATCTTTATCGTTGCTAAATGTGTAATATATTTTTGTTTATTCTACATATGCTGTGCCGGATTATTACATGGACACATGATAACTGTACATTTACGGCAGGGCAGTGGAGAGAACGTTTTCCTGCCCACTAGGCGCTCATGTCTTTGAATCTCCTATAGTCATTTTTGGTTTCAACAATTTGAACGAACTGCCGGGTCAACCGAGATTAAAATATGTACCAGGAAATGTTTTGGGAAGTAAAAGTGGCTGGCAAAATGTAGAACACATCACGTATCATTTGCCGATTCTTCTTCTTCTTTGTCTTCTTCTTCTTTGTTTTTTCTTTCAGCAAAGAAACTGTCACTTTATGGGTCAACTTCCAGGGTTACATACTCTTGTTTACATTGCCAGTACATCTCGTGTTAAACCAACATCACACTTCAAACACAGCCATCACGGTTTGCAATACCGAAACAAAACCACACATACAATTATGGAATGTCATGCAAACATCAAATGAAACTGTCTCACTTCCTCGCCACTCACACCTAGACAATAGCAAATGTGGGCTAAAAGTCACCATTCACACACGGTTGTTACCAGATAAATTCCAGTCTAGAGTGCAGAAAATTCTGGCCATGCAGATGATGGTGAATAAATATAGGTTATAACAACATTATCACATATAAACAATATTTAGAGAAAATGAACAAGAAAAAACAATGAACATACAATGTTGTAGTAGAGAAAATGAACATGTTACAACAATGAACATACAATGTTGTAGTAGAGAAAATGAACATGTTACAACAATGAACATACAATGTTGTAGTAGAGAAAATGAACATCTAACAAACATGAACATACACTTGTGTATTCGAGAAAATGAAGAAGTAACAACAATGAAAATACACTTGTGTATTAGAGACAATGAAGAAGTAACAACAATGAACATACAATTGTTTATTAGAGAAAATGAACAAGTAACAACAATGAACATACAAATGGGAAGTGTAGTAGAAAAATAAACAAGTAACAAAATAAACTTACAATTGTTTATTAGTGAACCAACAAATATAGCAAAAATGACCACAATATTGTGTAATACTAATTATAATGTACTAATAAATACTAATAAATGTATACTAATAAATGTATCAAACATGAAATTTTATTGTATTGTAGAGAAAATACATATTTAACAAAAATGAACATGACATTGTAAAGTTGTAAACATAAACAAGTAACAAAAATGAACATTACATTGTGTAGAAGTAAAAATAAAAAAGTTACGCACTTTGACATTATATTATGTTGTAGTAAAAGTTGAGTTGAGTTGAGCTAAGAACTGTCATCACTGCACCCAGGACAATCGATTATACGCTCTGCCCCCTCGTTCAACAGCCAGCGAAGAGTCACGCTACTAATTGTTCCTACAGCTATCTGATTGAAAGTTCTCCTGGTCTTTTCTCTCAGTTTTGAGATTCTACCAGAATCCCTGCCAATCCCTCGCAATCCCATCCTTTCCACATGCGTGTACTCAGTTGTTTCCTCCACCTTCACCTGGCCCCGTATGCGCATGACCACCTCTCCCTTGTCCATAGGTAATTGTCGTGTCCTCCTTTAAAGTGTCATCCCTGGAGTGAGGAGATCCGACACCCACATTATAATATTTTTTTTTTCCTTCTCAATATTCTGGAGAATCCACCAGCTTCCGTCCAACACACTCCATCAGCCCGTGGACACCTCTTCCTATCACTCTCACACTGTCGTACTATGCCCCCTTCTCATACTTCCCCAACGCAACATACTCAACAACTCTTGCTTCTAGAAATTAATAAAGAGTAATTTATTAAAATAAAAGTGTAACGTATATGAGACGTGTATGTGAAGAAAATGTGTGACGTGTTCTATAAAGTGTGTAGACTCTGACTCTCAGACAGCAACCCAGTCAGCTGATCCCAGCAAAGATAGACCACAGCACGTTACGTCAGAACATGTACTTCTCACCCGTTGCCGAAACCATCTTGCCGGATACTGCTTTGCCTCTGTAGACCTCTGGTAATCCAATTTCATGAACATCCGAAATAGACACCGGTGGTATTAACAGTTAATCATGGACCGGTTGCACTCTACACAATGTCCGTTCCTAACGTTCCTTAACAAACTGCACAAGTCTTTTGTAGTGTGTACGCAGTTAGTTAGTTAGTTAGTTAGTCGACAGATCATCCTCGTTGCACATCGAACCATTCAATCCATAAGTGCTAATTTCTAATGTTAATTGTTGCTGTACTAACACTAGGTACTCTTAGCCGGTTCTCGGTTCGTTACTACTGTCTAATGCTGTGTGGTGCATCAGTATGCATCACTCTCTTTGATGAATCAATTTCCTTCTAGCGTAAGTTACGTTCTGTATGCAACTCTAGTGACTCTTGAACTGGTGTTCTTCCCTTTTGGATTTGATTTTTTCCCAAAACTTGTTGAGTTTCCTTGGATCTGGTAGGGAACCTTAAATGGCACTACTGCAGTCATATCAATCATATCTACATCTGCCATTATAGGCACGTGGAAAATTAAGTCACTAATTAACACACGGTAGATATTATTTCCACTAAGCACTGCAGTGCCCTGGCACTCTGACTAGAGCATTTTTCAAGTCCCCCTAGTTGGCCCCAACTCGGGTTTTTATGGCAACTCCTAAAGTTGGCCACGTGACGTTCTCCTTTATGCCCCCACACAGGTGGCACAGTGGCAGATCATCCCTTGTCAGGAAACTATTTTCCTGGCTTAAGTCCTGTCAAAGTTGTCAGTAATAGTTTAGATTCTCAAAACAAGCCAGCGAGTTTCTGTCGAGTTACAACAAAGAGTTGCAAATAACCCCGTCAATCCTCTCGATGTGCCGGAAACCAAGAATTGACAGATGCACTGTTTTCTCCCTAGTCGGGCACCTCCGACCTGTTGATAAACTGTCAATCTTCTGTTCCGTGGTGACAATCCCAGCAGCCATTTCCGTCTGATGTCCGGCAGTATAGATGACAAACGGAACCATTCCATATCCTAAGCCGACAATCATATGTGATTCTAACTGTTAATGAACTGCCAACTCGATGTATCCATTCCTTCTCACTCACCACCAAATGGGTTTATGGGCTGACACGATGTAACCTGTGCAGCTGTGTTTACTCTGTTAGTACGACTTTTGTGGCCTAGAAAATATACGCCACGCAAACGTCGGTATTATTAGCTGGTTAACTCATGGCGCTCGTGACATAGGCCCCCTCTTAAGAGAGTAGTCCATCTCACTCTTCTCCACCATGAGTTAAATCCAGATGATTCATTCCTCTTCTTCAGGAGCTGGGTGTCTTGACAAGAAATCCGCTCCAACATTCTCCTTCCCCGGAATGTACTCTACTGTGAAATTATATGGTTGAAGTAACAACGACCACCGCATCAAACGGGCGTTGAGCTTCTGAGAAGTAGCCAGGAACATCAGGGGCTGATGATCCGACTGGACTCGAAACTTAACTCCATACAAATATGGCTGAAATTTTTGCACTGCCCATACGAGGGACAAACACTCTCTCTCGACAGTTGAATAATTCCTCTCCGCCTGTAGAAGTTTCTTACTTGCGTATGCCACAGGTTTTAAAACCGAAGCATCGTCTTTTCCTTCCTGTAACAAAGCGGCCCCAATCCCAATCGCACTCGCATCTGTTCTCAACACAAATTGTTTGGAAAGGTCAGGGAGCTGTAATACAGGTTTGCTGACCAAGGCCTCCTTTAACTGACTATAGGCATTCTCACATTCTGGTGTCCAAATGATTTGGTCCGGGAATCCCTTTTTCAAGGTTTCCGTCAACGGAGCTTCCAATTCCGTGAAATTTGGGATAAATTTGTGGTAGAACCCACACAACGAGAGAAAAGATCGCACATCCTTCTTCGTTTTTGGCCTTGGTGCATTTCTGATTTTCTCCAGTTTCTTCACTTCTGGAACAATGTGTCCTGGAGTGATGGTGTGACCTAGAAATTCCAGAGTCTGGTAACCAATCATGCACTTGGTTGGACGAGCAGTAAGCCCTGCTTCCTTGAGCCTATTAAACACTCTCTCCAAGGATTGTAAGTGGTCATCCAGGCTGTCACTGGAAATCAGAATATCATCCATGAATGAGATGATGGACGGATCCTGTAACGGATCTAGTAAAGTCCTCATCATGCGTGTAAACACACTAAGTGCATTGCTGAGTCCAAAGGGCATGACCTTGAATTCGTAGTGTCCACTGGGTGTACTGAAAGCTAACAGTGGTCGAATCTCCGGTTTGACTGGTATCTGATAGTACCCCCGACTCAGATCCACCTTTGAAAAGTACCGAGCCTTATGGAGCCTAGCGAATAACTGAGTTGGATTCGGCAAAGGTTCCACCTGAAACTGTGTATGACTGTTCAGAAGTCGGTAATCTATACACAACCTGTGTTCTCCACTTGGTTTGCGTAACAAAACTACCCCCGCATTGTATGGGGATGTGGATGGTGCAATCACGTCATCCTCCAGCAATTTTTGTATTTCCTCCTCCAGGGCCTTTTCTTTAGAGAATGGCACTGGGTAAACCTTTTGGCGAACAGGCTCCTGTGTGATCAAAGTCATCTCGAACTCAACCAACCTCGTTCGTCCTGGTTTATCAGTCAGTATCTCCTTATGAGACTTGAGAACCTGGGTTATCCTTTCCCTCTCCTGGGAGGTCAGATCAGGGTTCACTTGCACATCCCTATAAGTTTACTGGTGTTCCAAGGGATATTCCCTGCCCTCGCTGGTTCCCACTTCTGTCTCCACTGCAACTGCCATTGCCATGAGGTGAGCTGCCTTGTCTCCGGGTCTCTCTTCGTATTTCCGCAAGAGATTGATATGGAAAATCTTCGACTTTCCCCGGATCCGGATCTGATAGTTGGTTCTGGATATTACCCTTTCCACGGGAAATGGTCCTTGCCAACCTATCTCCAGTTTGTTGTTTCCCGTTGGGAGTAACAACAAGACTTTATCTCCTACCTCTAGAGATCTTTCTTTAGACTTACGGTTGTAGTAAGCCGCATGTCTTTTCCTGGCCTTTTTCAAGTTTTGATTTGCCAGAGTCCATCCCTTGTGGAGTTTTTCTTTCAGTTCCTCCACGTATTGATAGGATGAGATCACTTCTTCTGACGTCCCCTCTTCAGTCCAACTCCTCAACATGGCTTCCAACGGTCCTTTGATTGGACGACCAAACAGCAACGTAGCGGGTGGTAGTCCTGTTGAGCCATGAGGAACTTCCCGATAGGCAAAGAGTGCGGCTGGGATATATTCATCCCACCTATCAGGTTTTTCCTGCGCTAATTTCCTGAGCATTGTCATCAACGTGCCGTTGAAACGCTCTACTTGTCCATTGGCTTGAGGGTGGTAAGGGCTGGTATGTATGTGGTTAGAGTGAAACACCCTAAATACCTCCTCCATGAGTTTTCCACAAAACTGAGATCCATTGTCCGTCAGAATTTGATCCGGAAAGCCTAATCTGGTAAAGGCCTCCATCAGTGCGTCCGCCACTCTTTTCGAGTCAATGGTGGTCAACGGTATAGCTTCACCCCACATTGTACAGCAATCCACCATTGTGAGTATATACATGTTCCTCTTCCTAGTCCTGGGAAGTGGACCCACGATATCGATGGCAACCCTCTCGAAAGGAGAGTTCATGATGGGCATCTCACCCAACACCACCGGTGCTGTCCAGTGTTTCGGTGCCACCCTCTGGCACTCAGGGCATGACTTCACATACCGACGCACATCATCTGTCATTCCCGGCCAATAGTAATGGCAGGAAATCCGCTGCATGGTGGCGGCAATACCCATGTGTCCATTAAAGGAGATGGTATGCCCCATATGAAGAATCTGGGACCGGTGAGCTTTCGGGACGACCAACTGACCGTATAGTTTGACTCCCCTTCCTGCTCTCCTGTAGAGTATCCTATTCTTCATGTAGTACTGCCCCCGTCCTGGTGGATCAGCACTTTTCTGCAGCTTTTTGTAGCAAGGACGTAAAGTATCATCCTCACTCTGGGCAGTTCGTAGCTCCCCCGGCATTGGGTTAGTCACAATTGCGTCTGCCTCTTCCGTTTTCGTCTGAGAGCGAGTCTGCATTGCTCCCATATGGATTGGCTCCCTGGGCATTCCCAGAAAGACATACCGGCAACCTAGGATGACTGGAAAAATGGGATCGGTCAATACAGCGGCCTTGATGGTGCCGGTGACGTACCTTGACCGAATCTCCACATTAGCAATGGGCAACTTCATGGTTACAGCACTCTTCTGTGCAGGCTGTATATCCAAGGTTTCACCTGTGAATTGTTCTGGATGTACCAGATCCGCAGAAATCACGGCCTCCCCGTCCAGTCCTGTGTCGTATAAACACTCCACTTGACGACCGTTAACCTCTACCAATTCCACTACAGGTGGTTTTTCCTGGTCTGGAGTCTCTTCCTCGGCCTCGACCTGTTCGGTGGGCTCCACCTTAGGTTTCCCTGAGCACACTACGAATTGAGTGTCTCCTTACTTTCCCCTGCAGTCAATAGCATTGTGCGTGTTTGACTGACATTGGTTGCACCATTTCCCTGTCCTAGATTTTCTATTGCCAGACTTGAGTGAGCTCTCCTGGTGGCGAGCTTCCTTGTTGACCTTGGCATTTTCCGTGACAACCTCCTTGGAAGTCACTTGACATGCTGCGGAGTGAGGGTTCTTAGCCTTCGATTTGCAGTCCCTCGTATTGTGAGAGGGTGACTTACAAATTGAACACCACTTCTCCGACCACGGTCGTTTAGGTGTAGAGCTTGAAGTGCTCTTGCTTCCCTCCTTCTTCTTCTCTGAACTATCCTCTGATTTTTGCACATAAGGTTCCCACTTTATTGTTCCTGAGTTTTTGGTTTTCTTCTTGTCATGTTTCTCTTGACTTTTGGAGTTGGTGGAAAGGTTCTCCCCTGCCTCCCCATGTACCTCGACGAACCGTTCTGCTAATTTAGTCACGAGGTCAATACGTTCCGCTCCTTGTTCTCCCAGGAACGTCCTGAGAGGTTTAGACATTTGCTTCTTCAGCTGGTCGACCACCATGAGCTCTTCCAGACTCTCATAGTCATGTGCGAACCCAGCAAAATCCATCCACTTATGGAGATAAGATTTTAGACGCAAACTGTAGGCGGCAAACAACTCCCCCGGTTCTCGTTTCGCTGCTCGAAATTGTTTCCGGTAGGTATGTGACGTAACCTCGAATCGTTTCAGCAGAGCCGTCTTTAATTCGTCATAATTGTTCTCATGTCCTGGTGGCAGGCGAGAATAAACCTCGTATCCGGTCCCGCGTAAACCCTGGGATAGCTTAAGATTCCATTTGTTACGCTCCAGACCCATAGCAACTGACATAGCGTCGAAGCGTTGAAGGTACTGGTCAATCTTCTCTTTGTCCTCCTCGTAGACCGCTAAAGGAAACTTCATAGCATGGTACCCATGTCCACCTACTGGTGTTGATCCTGGGATGGAGGAACCTCCAACTGCTCCCTCAGTTTCTCCATTAGATTAACTCTTGAGCTCGAGTTCCCGCATCCGGTACTCGTGCTCCCTCTTCTGTGCTTCTTGTTCAGCTTCTAATTTCCTAGCTGCTTGTTCAGCTTCAAATTTCCTAGCTGCTTGCTCAGCTTCCAATTTCCTAGCTGCTTGCTCAGCTTCCAATTTCCTAGCTGCTTGCTCAGCTTCCAATTTCTTAGCTGCTTGTTCCAACTCCATCCTTCTCAATTCCAGCTCGGCCTTTCGATCTTCCCTTTCTGCTTGACGATACTCTCTCTCCACTTCCTGTATGTAATCCGTTAGAGCAGAACCCCCCAATCCCATTTCTTCCCCCTTTGTCTTTAATTCTGCTGTGCTAAGTTTAGGGGTGGCCATTATACAGAGAGGTAAGCTAGCAGGTCTAGTACAATATAACTGCAAATTACTGTACAGATATATGAACAAGTACTATAAATCTAGATATTACTACACACAGCACATTCACTCAGTGACAAGAGTAGAATCAGGACCACAGACCTATGCAGACGTGTGAAGTGTGAACAGGTAAGATATTTGTCCTAACCCCTATCCACATTCACTCTAGCTGGATTCTCCAAAATGATATCTCCCTCTTATAACTAGGGATCCCGTGTCAAAAGACCCCGTTGTCAGAAGATCCCACTGTCAAAGGTTCCTGTTTGCTGGAGATCTCGCTGTCAAAGGATTCCGTTTACGGGAGATACCGCTGTCCAAAGATTCCGTTTACAAGAGATCCCGCTGTCCAAAGATCCCGTTATCGAGCCCCCAATAATGTCGTGTCCTCCTTTAAAGTGTCGTCCCTGGAGTGAGGAGATCCGACACCCACATTATAATATTTTTTTTTCCTTCTCAATATTCTGGAGAATCCACCAGCTTCCGTCCAACACACTCCATCAGCCCGTGGACACCTCTTCCTATCACTCTCACACTGTCGTACTATGCCCCCTTCTCATACTTCCCCAACGCAACATACTCAACAACTCTTGCTTCTAGAAATTAATAAAGAGTAATTTATTAAAATAAAAGTGTAACGTATATGAGACGTGTATGTGAAGAAAATGTGTGACGTGTTCTATAAAGTGTGTAGACTCTGACTCTCAGACAGCAACCCAGTCAGCTGATCCCAGCAAAGATAGACCACAGCACGTTACGTCAGAACATGTACTTCTCACCCGTTGCCGAAACCATCTTGCCGGATACTGCTTTGCCTCTGTAGACCTCTGGTAATCCAATTTCATGAACATCCGAAATAGACACCGGTGGTATTAACAGTTAATCATGGACCGGTTGCACTCTACACAATGTCCGTTCCTAACGTTCCTTAACAAACTGCACAAGTCTTTTGTAGTGTGTACGCAGTTAGTTAGTTAGTTAGTTAGTCGACAGATCATCCTCGTTGCACATCGAACCATTCAATCCATAAGTGCTAATTTCTAATGTTAATTGTTGCTGTACTAACACTAGGTACTCTTAGCCGGTTCTCGGTTCGTTACTACTGTCTAATGCTGTGTGGTGCATCAGCATGCATCACTCTCTTTGATGAATCAATTTCCTTCTAGCGTAAGTTACGTTCTGTATGCAACTCTAGTGACTCTTGAACTGGTGTTCTTCCCTTTTGGATTTGATTTTTTCCCAAAACTTGTTGAGTTTCCTTGGATCTGGTAGGGAACCTTAAATGGCACTACTGCAGTCCTATCAATCATAGCTACATCTGCCATTATAGGCACGTGGAAAATTAAGTCACTAATTAACACACGGTAGATATTATTTCCACTAAGCACTGCAGTGCCCTGGCACTCTGACTAGAGCATTTTTCAAGTCCCCCTAGTTGGCCCCAACTCGGGTTTTTATGGCAACTCCTAAAGTTGGCCACGTGACGTTCTCCTTTATGCCCCCACACAGGTGGCACAGTGGCAGATCATCCCTTGTCAGGAAACTATTTTCCTGGCTTAAGTCCTGTCAAAGTTGTCAGTAATAGTTTAGATTCTCAAAACAAGCCAGCGAGTTTCTGTCGAGTTACAACAAAGAGTTGCAAATAACCCCGTCAATCCTCTCGATGTGCCGGAAACCAAGAATTGACAGATGCACTGTTTTCTCCCTAGTCGGGCACCTCCGACCTGTTGATAAACTGTCAATCTTCTGTTCCGTGGTGACAATCCCAGCAGCCATTTCCGTCTGATGTCCGGCAGTATAGATGACAAACGGAACCATTCCATATCCTAAGCCGACAATCATATGTGATTCTAACTGTTAATGAACTGCCAACTCGATGTATCCATTCCTTCTCACTCACCACCAAATGGGTTTATGGGCTGACACGATGTAACCTGTGCAGCTGTGTTTACTCTGTTAGTACGACTTTTGTGGCCTAGAAAATATACGCCACGCAAACGTCGGTATTATTAAAGCTGGATTATTTTTTTTAACTCAAGCATACTCTTTGAGTAGTAAAATATAAATAAGTAACAACACAATCCAGTGCACTTTGGGATGCATTAGGTATTTGATGCTAGCTCTATAGTCTCAGAGACCAACCGGCACTGGATGGCTGATGTGTGCTATATGACAGCCTTTACTTCCCAGAAATATGTCATACAACTCATGATAAGATGGGTCTGCCTGGGAAGCCAGGTAACTTTAACCCAACTCCCATTATCTACGGGTGTTCGAATACATGATCACACAGTCTGCAGCATAGCTGGCTAGCCACCCTACCACGCCTATTCTAGTGTATTTACAGTAAAAGTTAGTTGCGTATCCTTTACAGGAAGTGGCTTAAAAGACATCATTCTGTTGATGTTTGTGATTTCTTGGCAGGTTATCGTTCAGTAGTTTGCCATTGCTTTCTTAACAACCGTGTAAAAGGACATTATGTTAGCTAACGATTATATGGTATATTATATGTTATATGTAAGTCCGGAGTTTCCGGTTCTAGGTCAAGATGGCGAGACGTGTTTCTTTCTAGCTCGGCTTAAAACGGTTGATCGGCGGTCCGACAAACCACCATCGTAAAACTTCCCGTTGTTTCAGAACCAGATCTCTGACGGGGAAAACGACCCAGGTGTGTAATGTTATGAATGAATACAACCTAGAAATTCTTGGGGTTAGCGAGTGCAGATGGACCGACTCAGGTAAGACATTTCTCAACTGTGAACAAAGACACATAATTTATTCAGGAAGAACCGACAACCATCATTCGAACGGAGTCGCTATCATCATGTCAAAAAATGTAGAAAGATCACTGATCAGCTGGGAACCAGTAAATGATAGAATCATAACAGCGCGTTACCAAACGAAATATTTCAAGCTGACAATCATACAATGCTACGCACCTACCAACGACGATACAGACATCAACAAAGCTAATTTCTATGAACGACTACTTGGTACCATCAACTCATCTCCCAAGCACGACATTGTTGTTGTAATGGGTGATTTCAATGCCAAGATAGGGTCTGACAATAAGGGTGTTGAAAGATATATGGGAATTCACGGCTTAGGGGATATGAACCAAAACGGAGAGAGACTACTAGAATTCTGTGAAATAACAAATCTGATAGTAGCAAACTCTTTATTTCCGCACAAAGATATACACAAAGTCACATGGAACTCGCCTGATAACATCACAAAAAATCAGATAGACCATTTTTGCATTAATGCCAAATTCCGTTCATCAGTACAAGACGTTAGAGCCTACAGAGGTGCAGATGCTGGCAGTGATCACAATCTATGCATTGCCAAACTAAAAATAAAGCTCAAGACTCTGCACAGATCACCCAGAATTAAGAAAATAAACTCACAGTCCCTACTGACTAAAGAACACCAACTCGCATTCAATTCAGAGGTACGAAGCAGATATGCTAACAAAGAAAGTGTATCGAGCAATGCGAATATTAAAAACAACATTGAAGAAAATTGGAATTTCCTAAAAAATACCTTGCTAAATGCTGCAACAAACACAGTCGGCTACGTACAAAGACAGAAGAAGAAGTGGCTAAGCGATAACACCTGGACGAAGATACAAGAAAGAAAACAAGCAAAACTAACACTTCTTTCTGCAAAAGACACATCTACATATGATACCCATAAGCAAAAATACTCTATGTTGGATAAAGAGGTGAAATCAAACGCACGAAAAGACAAACAGAACTTTATTCACAGCCTGGCCTCCGAAGCCGAAGCAGCTGCCAGAACTGGAAACAACAGAGCCGTATTCCATATCATGAAGCAACTATGCAATCACTCACCTACACCACATATACCCATCAAAGACAAACAAGGCAATCAATTGTTATCCGATGACCTTCAAAAGCAACGATGGGCAGAACATTTCAAAGAAATATTAAATAGACCGCAGCCCGACACTGTTCCGAACCTGGATGGAGAAATTACTATGCCCCCACTAGATGCCTCCTGCGAGTCATTCACCATGGAAGAGATTAAAGCAGCCATCAAAAAATTGAAGAACAACAAAGCTGTTGGTGAAGATGAAATCTCAGGAGAAATGCTCAAAGCAGCAGATGAGAACACCTTACAACGTTTGTTACAGCTGATCAATGAAATCTGGCAAAGCGAATCCCCACCACAACAGTGGCTAGATGGTGTAATTTTCAAACTGCCTAAAAAGGACGATATGTCTGATTGCAATAATTGGCGTGGTATCACTCTATTGTCAGTACCCGGAAAACTTTTTTGTAGCATGTTACTTGAGAGATTGAAAAAGGCGATAGATGAAAGGCTCAGAGAAGAACAAGCAGGCTTCAGACCAAAACGGTCATGCATAGACCACATTTTCACCCTCAGAATAATCATTGAAGACTCCGTAGAATTCCAGTCGAAATTAATCACCAACTTTGTCGACTTTCAAAAAGCCTTCGACAGTATCCACCGTCCTTCACTTTGGAATCTACTTAACATCTATGGTTTTCCTACCAAATACACCAACGTCATAAAATCTTTCTACAAAGAAACACGTTGCTGGGTAAGAACAGAAACAGGCAACTCTTACTGGTTCACAGTCGAAACAGGAGTGAAACAGGGTTGTGTCTTATCACCGATGCTTTTTGGAATAGCTATCGACTGGGTCATGCGCAAATGCACAAACAACACAAATATGGGTATCCATTGGGTTGACAAAATTCTAGAAGACCTGGACTTTGCCGACGACATAGTGCTTTTGAGTTCAACACACCCGGATGCCCAAGAGAAAATAAACCACCTCCAAAATGTTTCAGGGCAAATTGGTCTCCAAATTAACACCACAAAAACAAAGACTATTGATCTTACCAACAGTTCAGATGACACCAAATTGAACAGCTACGTTCTTGAAAAAGTCAACAGCTTTACATACCTAGGAAGCAAAATGACATCTACAAGGGACTCAACACCAGAAATATCATCTAGAATCGCACTGGCATCTAGTGCCTTCAATAAACTGTCAAACATCTGGAAGTCAAAGACACTCAGCAAACACACAAAACTTAAAATCTTCAACTCTTGTGTGATTCCAGTGTTAACGTATGGATGTGAAAGTTGGAAATCAACGGTAGCTTTAGATAAAAAATTTGACAATTTTGAGAACAAATGTCTTAGAAGACTTCTAAACATCCACTGGACAGACTTCAGAACCAATTCGCAAATAAGACAAGAGACTAAGCAAGATACAGTATCCAATTTCATAAGAAGACGCCGTTGGAACTACATCGGCCATGTACTCAGAATGGACAAGTCAAGACTCCCCTATCAAGCCCTCATATGGTCACCAGTAGGGAAAAGAAAACGGGGAAGACCAAGAGAGACCCTGCGTAGAACCATCATTAGAGAAGGCTCATTCAATGGCCAAGTAAATATCCAAGATCTACAACACGTAGCAGTGAACCGCCAAGCATGGAGAGACAGGACTTCTGCCCTATGCGCCGCCTTAGGCTCAAGAGGAAAGACTAACTATATGTAAGTCAGGTCTTAGTCAGTATGACAGTAGACGGTACTACCTGCTTTCTGTTGGGCGGAGCTCACCAAACGCTTTCTCCTCCAGACCAGGCGACCGAAGAATAAGACACCGATCAACAATAGAACACACCACGCTAGAAACAAGTACAGAAAGAGATTGGAAGTCACCAGACTGTACCCAGAACACGGTGGTTCATCTGGGGTGTTGTTCAGGTAATTCTGGATGGTTAATTTATAACTGCAATTTCCAGATACTTCCAATGACTTCTGTGACTGGAACCATTTGACCAATTGGACATCCCGTGGACAAGGGCAGTTCAAGAATAAGATAACATCCATTTTTAAAATTTCCAGATTGTTTAACTTCGTTAGAGCTAACGGAATTTCAGTCAGTCTAGTGTAGTCTAAGTATAATACTCGTAAATGTTTCAGCGGTTGAAATGTCAAGTTAGAGATGCTGATAATTCTAGTCCAGCTTAGAATTAGAACTTCTAAAACCGAAGTATTTGGAAAGCTGTTATCACGTAGCTCTTTTAATCCATAATTTCTGCTAAGATCTAATTCTGTAATCTGTGAAGGGATCCTATCTGATGTAACTTCCTTAATTAAGTTAAACGAAATATCTAATTTAGACAATTTAGACATGCCAGCTATAGCTTGTGGTATAACAGTAAAAACGTTGTCGCTAATATTCAGTATCTGCAGTGTGCCACTAAGTGAACGCAGTGCAGCATTCGTTTCGTTTCTATCCCCAAGACGAGTTGATGCGAGTGACAGGTTGGTCAAATGTCGTAGCTTACTAAACGCGTCGGCGGGAATGCGATACATTTTATTTCTAGACAGATCAGCTGAGTTCAACAAAGTGAAATCTTTCAGCCATTCTGGCCAAGAAGTCAGACCGACATTCTCAAACACAACAGAACGTAATGTCTGCTCCAGATGCTGTAGAATATCGAGTGTCCAGTTTGTAATAGCCACATCTATCAATTTTAATTCAGTTAAATTGTTGACATTGAGAAGTGCGTCAGGCAGTTCAGATAAGTTGAAGCTGCTCATGGAGAGAGACTGCAACGTGTCCGCTGAGCTACTGAAGGCGTCCGATGATGTTGAAGAAATGTTAACATTGGAAAATGTTAAACTGTGGAGGTTTGCGGGCAGACTGCTGTCCGTTATATTGTTCAGTTTACCAGACTGCAATAGAGAAATATTACATTGCAGTTTAAAGTGAGTCATAATAAACAGGAAATAAATTATAGTATGTTCACTAATAATTCTTTATAATAATACATATCGTGCCCGTCTTCTTCTTCTTCTAGCACTCCTCCTCCTCCTCCCCCTCTCATCCTCTTCCTCTTACTCCTTCATATTCTTCATATTCTTCTTCTTCTTCTTCTTCTTCTTCTTCTTCTTCTTCTTCTTCTTCTTCTTCTTCTTCTTCTTCTTCTTCTTCTTCTTCTTCTTCTCCTTCTGTCTTCTTCTTCTTCTTCTTCTTCTTCTTCTTCTTCTTCTTCTTCTTCTTCTTCTTCTTCTTCTTCTTCTTCTTCTTCTTCTTCTTCTTCTTCTTCTTCTTCTTCTTCTTCTTCTTCTTCTTCTTCTTCTTCTTCTTCTTCTTCTTCTTCTTCTAGCACTCCTCCTCCTCCTCCTCCTCCTCCTCTGATTCGCATTTAGAAAGTCACGTAAAAATCCATATATCTTAATCCTTGAAGCGAGCCATGTCTAGACTAGCCACAGCTGGACATGGTTGCCTTTTATTCCCCGCCCTCCCTCTCTCTCTCTCTCTCTCTCTCTCTCTCTCTCTCTCTCTCTCTCTACCAGATATATATATATATATATATATCTTTCCATCTTGCAGTAAGCAGGAAAGCACAGGGGATTCGGTGCCCCCCCCCCCCCCCCCAAAAAAAAAAAAAAAAAAAAAAAAAAAAAAAAACTATAACCTGGCGACCGCACTAGCCAGGATCAAGACCACACTGTACTACACCTCCTGGTAGTACAGACAGTGACAAAGGATAATGTATCGCAAAATGTGACCTTCCATTTTGTTCAGAAGGACGATATATCGACCTGCTCGGGTCATTGTGTTATTTGTTGTTGTTGTTGTTTTATTTTTTTCGTGGTATCTTCCTTAATTTTAATGCTCAGTGAATGAAAATGTACATTATTCATGTTCATGTGATTGAGTACCATGTTTGGTCCAAACCTACTTTTTAGTTGGCATCGAATCACTTAACGGCCATAAACTTAAAGCTGAAAAACTTTCGGCCGTGTATTGCCGGGGCCCATACGGAGGAGCAAACAATAGTAACACTGTTGCCTACCATGCACATCGTAAGAGGTGACTAAGTAGGCTATGGTTCCGTCGTCCTGCTACTGAGTGAGTGCATGGCGAGACACTGTGAGCTGTGAATTTCGCGTGGAATGCTTTTGCATCTGTCCGTTGATCTGCATCTGTTGATTTTAGAGTGAACTGCATGTTCGGAACGATGACGGCCGGCTGTTGCTGGATTGACTGGTTTGCCTTTTCGGGTCACAAGTGCTTTTTTCAGGAGACTCCTGGGAGTCGTCGCTGTAGCTACGGAGTTCATGCTATGTCGGTGCTTTTTGGTGGGTCACCTTGCGGAAAGAGACCGAGCCATGTGGGATAAAACCCGGGTCAGTGAAGTCTTTCTGATGACTGCTGTTTCCATTGACGAGGAACTGTATTTTTCATGGAGGACTTTTGTGTTGGCATTCTGGCGGCGGCATTATGCACAGTCTACCTGTGCCGTCTGTTGGCTTGCCGACACTCCTGTCTATTCCATTATTCACATAGGACAATGAGGAGCATTTTATGTGATATTCACTGCCACAGGAACGGAGCAATATGGGGACGACCCGATGCTGTGAAGTTGGAACCGCGACTAACTAACTAACTAACTTAAAGCTGACATCCTGCAGTGGCCAGAAAAGCACCGCGAATTTAACGCCCATAAACGCAAGCTGACATCCTGCTGTGGCCAGGAAAGCACCAAGAATGTAACGGCCATAAAGGTAAAGCTGCCATCCTCCAGTGGCCAGGAACACATCGGGAATTTAACGGCTATGAGCGTCAAGCTGATATCAAATCAAATCAAATCAAATCAAATCAACTTTATTAGGGTCACAAATTGGGCGCGCAGGCCCGTCTTACATTCGGCCCTTCTGTTTCCTTCTGTTACCATTCCATGATATCCTGTAGTGATGCAGCTTAGTGGACTTAAAGTCGCTTACAAGTCAACAGGGTCGACTTTATTGCACCGGGTTGTTATCTCATATGGCTCAGTCTCTTTCCGCAGCTCGGAAAGCGTCGCACAAACCACGAACTCCGTAGCTCTAGCGACGACCCCCAGGAGTCTCCGAAATAAATGCACTCGTGAACCGAAGGTAACGGCCCGGTATTGAATCCACAACCTTCGAAGCCCGAGGCAGACGGGCCATCCACTGGCCTGTCATGCTGCGATGACTCACTTGGAGAGTTTAAAAGCGTTAGTACTATTACAATATCCAGGGTACGGTTCCTGACTGTTTATAAGACATCTACAGACGTCGTGTGACCGCGCCAGATGTGTCAATCCAAATGTGTGTCCAAATCTGGTTGGCCAAACTACAGCGCACGTTTGCCTGATAGATGCGTTCGTAGCTAAATAATCCTCATTGGGGATGAGAGTGGAGTCTGTTGACAGTGACGTACCCAGAGACTTGTTTATCAGTTAGTTATCAGTTATCAGTTGGGGTATCTTCGTTGCACTCCGGACATGTCCATAGGTGCTCAGATCCTCCTCCCCCCCCCCCCCCAGCATATTCATCAGCGTCCGGTGGCTAATAGTGCCAGTTCTGTGTTGGTTGACGAGGCGCTTTGTTTTCCCGATGTACCTCTCGCGTCTGGCTGTGCCGATTCTTACTCCCAGGTCTTTCATCCTGGACAGCGATGTGGAATCACTGACGTCAAAGTCCTCTGTTCTCGCCATATCTTTAAGGACGTTAATAACATCAGCACGATCCATGGGCTGGCCATCTACAGGGGGTGCAGAGCCAGCCAGTTTGTCAGCTCGTTCATTTCCCTCAACTCCCGCATGTCCCGGGACGAAGATGAAGGTGACTTTACGGACAACAGACTTCCGCAGCGATTCAGTCCACTGTCTACGTACAGATCCAGCTTCGACCTTCTGAATCATGCTCATTGAATCACTTAGTACACACACGTTGGTATAATGCTGTGATTCCAGCCATATGAAAGCCTGTGTAACTGCCATCACCTCCATCGTCATGCTGCTCGTGGTCATAGAGTGGGCACCATTGGATTCTTGAACGGTTCGGCCCGCCGAACGGGCTGTAAATGCCCACGCACTTCTCTGCTGCTTTACAACAGATCCATCTGTATAGATGAGCACTTCGGGGCTATCTGAGTGTTCATAGATGAGCACGTTAACCTCTGCATTGACAGCGACAGGGTTCTGCTCTCTGCACCGTCTGTCGAGTGTGATAATGCAGGAGAAAGTGCACTTAAAAGCTGGAGGCACCGGCACCCATTCCTTGCCGGGGTTGATACTGGGAAGACTGCAGACCTGTCTGACGACATCTTCCGCCCGAACCATCCATGATTTGCCCCTCTTTAGCCTGTCACCCTTTTCTCTGAATATAGCGTCGTGCAGAGGGTGCTTCTCATCTGCACTTATTTTTAAGTATGCACGAGCTCTCCAGATCTTGATCCTGTGTTCCATTGTCGGGAAGTCAAGGAGGTATCTCATTGCTACACAGCTGGTGTCTCTCGTGCAGCCCAAAATGATGCGCATGGCCTCGTTTTGTACCTTTTCAAGTCTTCCAATCTGTGTAGGGCTGACAGTGAGGATGGCCAGGGCATACTCGATGCGTGAAAGCACAAGTCCTTGGAATAGAAGTATTAGCAGTCTTTGCTCGATATTGGCAGTCGCCATGACTCTCATTGCTGCCAAACCTTTTCGAGCCTTCGTTATGACATAATCGACATGATCTCTGAAGGACAGGCTACGATCAAGCCTCACGCCAAGATATGTCATTGACTGGGTTCTACTCAAGCTGCTCCCATCCATTCTTACTGCCGGCAGGTCTGTTTTCACAATATGGTTGTTTAGTGAGAACCATGTAACCGTTGCCTTTGCAGGGTTGACAAGGGCATCGGCATCAGCACACCATGAGGAAATTCGATCTAGTTCGCCCTGCATATCATTGGCAACCGCCTGTCTATCTCGACACTGTTGATACACGAGGATGTCGTCAACGAATGACAGAGTCCTACCCCTCCCGTCCAACTGTTGTTCAGTGATCGGCACCGTATACACGTTGAATAGTACTGGTGACAGTGGTGAACCCTGCGGCAATCCTGGACATATCGTTATCGGCTCAGAAGACCAACTCCCGCATCTTAGCACCACCTTCCTTTGGAGCAGAACTGCAGCTATCCATCGTGCAAGGTGAGGGTGCACTTTCAGCCTGAGGAGGGTTTGCATCAAGTGCTCGAAAGATACTCTGTTATATGCGTCCTCTAAGTCTATGGCGGCCGCACATGTCTCTTCTCTGACCTGAAATCCTTCGTAAACATCTTGAGCAAAGACCGCCACATTCAGCCATGACTCTTTGTTGCGTCTGTATCCTCCAAGTGTGGGCGGGAAGCAGCCGAGCTGTTCCAAGTCACAAGCAAGTCTGTGTGCTACAATTTTCTCCAGTAGCTTGCCAACAGTATTCTGCATCGTAATGATTCTGTAGCCGCTTATCTTGGAATGGTCTTTGTTCGGTTTTGGCAGCGGCAGCAAGTAGCTGTGTAGCCATTCTTCTTTGACCTGACCCCTCTGGATACTGGTGTTGAATTCTCTGGCCAGTTCTTCCATGTCATCATCTGATATCACCAGTAGGTCACCATATCGGATGCCGTCTGGGGGCCTGGGGCGGTGTTAGGTGATTTCTTGAGCATCGCACGAACTATCTCAGCTGTGATTGTCCATTCTTCGTCTGTCCCGACCCCCTCGCACAACTGAGAGAGTGTCGTTGTGGTCCTCTGTCTGGCGGGCTCGTCTTTCTGGTCAGTCTGTTCTATGTAGCGTCCAAGAAGGGCCTTACCTTTATCCGCATCCGACTTTTTCCATGCCAGGTCTGTGCCTTGAAAGTCTGGAGTACCCCTACGTTGTGCAGCACGGTTCATGCTCTTGTGGAGGCGCCAGAATGTCGTAAGAGATCGCTCGGAGCACACCTTCCTGCAGAACTCGTCCCATTTCTCGGCCTTGGCATATTTGGCGCAGGATTTGAATAAAGTCGTCGTCCTATCGACTCAGTCTTCAGGTTCGCCAACTCAACCTGTGGCATGTTAGCCTTTCTGGCCTTTTGCCAGTCTTTGACAGCCTGCCTCTTTCCCAGCCATGCCTTCTCGACCTCTCCATTCCACCATGGTGGCTGCAACCATCTTTCTTGTCTCCTGCGGGAGGAAGTTAGTTTTCTTCTTCTGATCTTGCTTATGGCGTCTTGACCAGTGTTGTCGTACGGGAAGGCATTTGTCTTGTTTCTTTGACTCATGGCCCCGTCTTTCTTGATCAGGATGACACAAGGGTAGTGGTCACTATCGTGGTATCCCAGTGTGCCCCACCGGCACCTTAGTGCGATGGTGGGCGACACCAGAGCCAAGTCAATGACGCTGTCAGAGTCACCTGGTCGAGTGGCTATTCTAGTGACCTTCCCATCATTCAGACAGATTAGGGCAGCAGATGCCAGGGCGTCCTCCAGATCTTCTCCCTGTCTATTGGTGATGCAATTCCCCCATTGACTGCCTCTGGCATTGAAGTCCCCACAGTAGATGATATGCCTTTCATCCATATCGAACAAACACTGCCATTGTCGCACGTCGACCTTCCCATTTCGCGCATAAACGTTGACGATTACAAGCTGCCCTGGTGTCATTATTCTTAATGCCTGCACTTGCAGGGCATCACTGTTCCAGGAAGACATATCGATCTCAGACACTAGTATGTTGTCGCGGACCAGAATGGCCTGTCCGAGGTGCCGACTGTTAAAGAATCCCTGATATCCCGTGACATTGACTGTTCCGTCGCCGAGCTGTGTTTCTTGTAAGACTACAATATCGTTTCCGTACAGTAGTTTTTCAAGAATGGGTCGGCGTTGACTAAATGATGCACAGTTCCAGTACAGTACTCGAACGTGTCCGATGCCCAATCTGTCAAATTGTAACCGCCTTCTGCGTGTGCCCGCCCTCTTGCCACGCCGTGTTCTTGTCGGTCGTCTGGTCGTCATGTTAGGCTTAACTATCGCCACCGGGCGCCGATGATATGCCGAAGGGAGTCCGGGCGCACGTGCACGAACTCCGTTGCACGGTCCGAACTCCATTTAAAAACGAAAACCACACTTAATCCATATACATTTCGGAAAAAACACGTTCCATTTTACGGGACGAAAAAATGTCCCGCCATCTTGCTCAAGGGAACTCACTCCAAATTTCAAGAGACTTGTTTATAGTGACATACCCAATGCGTTATTGACAGTGACATACCCAAAGCCTTGTTAACAGTGACATACCCAGAGCCTTGTTGACAGTGACATACCCAGAGCTTTGTTGACAGTGACATACCCAGAGCCTTGTTGACAGTGACATACCCAGAGCCTCAGTGGGAACACGACCAGTTTAAGCATAATCATCTCTGTTGTGTATGTGCTGTTCTGAAACATGAATTGCCCACATCTTAAAATGACTTTTTGCAGGTGTAAAGTTCTAGCTTTCCTCAATCCACTGATTTCTGAGATTGAATAGGGGAAGAATAGTTCTGCAATACAGAACCCATAGAGACTACATATTGATACCGCAGGCCACTTTCATGGCTCAAACAACCCGAACGTCAAAGCACAGAACTTAAGAGTATTCAAGATGATTAACCAACACATTAAACTAACTGCTCGTGCACTGGACGAAAATTATGTGCGCTTAGTAATAAAAATTATTGTACCAGTACATGTTATGAGTAACTTGGTCAATGATAATGAATGTTAAACAGATACAACTTACCGTAAAAGTTAGGTCAGTAATTGGGCCATCCTTGTTGTCTGATGCTAGAGTCGGGATACCGTCCAAGTTCCTGCACACAAGTGATGCCCCAGTGCACGTACAGGCCTGGAATGGCCAACAAAACATCACATAATTGTCTGTAGTCTAGCCATATGCCATGATGGCTCTGTTCCTAATCCACACGTGTCGTTAATGTGAGTTGGGGTGAGTCAAGAACCGACATTACCGTACTCGGAACATCCCAAAAGTCCTCATCTTCAACATCCACAGTAGAGTCCTAATACTTATAGCATCGGTTGCAGTCTAGTTGTGTCCGTCTGGCTATCCACGGAGTGCTGAGTGTCGGCAGATCCCTTGGCCACTTCCCGCCTCGCCATTCTCTCCAAGGTCCTGAACATATTTTATGGTGCAATTGTTCCCCACCCAGCGGTGCATACTCCGCCAACATGTCCGCCTGTTCGCTTCTCCCAACACACCAGCATGCTATGGAGGAAAGGTTCAGCGGATGCGCCCTGTCTTTGGTTTCTGAGTTGATGCAAGCCCCACTGCACCCAGCATGCCAGTCTTCACCTTTCTTCGCATGCTCAGTGAGTCCATTACAATCACAAGTATGTGCTGTTTGTCCTCCAGCCAGAGGAACGCCACAGTGACTGCCTCCATCTCCATGCTCATACTAGATGAAGTGGCATATTTCAGACTTTCCTGTATGAGAAACACCATCCATTAGCCTTCGCTATGAACCTTCCTGGACTTCTTTTGCCACTTAGAAAGAACCATCCGTGCAGATTGTCGTGAATAAGTGAATAAATTGTAGCTACACCTCTTCTGTGCAGCCAATCATTGCACTTTCTGTGTTATGTGTTTATAGATGTCACAACCCTACATTACATTGACGACAGTTCCGATAAGAAGAACAAGGCAGATATAAGACAAATACACAGTGAATGACACCTCACGACAGTGAACGAAATTGGTGTGAACTCAGTTCGGAAGTGTGTTTCAGCACGCATGACTGGCGGGAAAACGGGAAGCGAGAGTGTTTGCCAAGGCAGTCAGACTAGGAACGGAATAGGAGATAGGAGATTTCCTAGAAAGAAATTTTAAACAAGTTGAAATGCCTGGACTCAGCATCAATGGAAGAATCATAAACAATCTTAGATATGCTGACGATACCGTGTTACTAGCAGAAAGTGAGCAAGAGTTGCAAGACCTAGTGGAAGAAGTAAACAGGCACAGTGCAGAATGTGGCTTATATATTAACATCCAAAAAACAAAAAAAATATGATAATTAGCAGTGAAAATGAGAGGTCATCAATGAGCATCACAGTAAACGGGCAGATACTAGAACAAATAACAAGTTTCTCTTATCTTGGACATACAATAACAGATGATGGCAGAAGTGAAATGGAAATCAAAAAGAAAGTAGGAATGGCCAAAAATGCTTTCAACGGCATGAAATCGGTATTAACATCTAGAGAGATTAATAACGCATTAACAATGAGAATTATCAAATGCTACGTACATTCAATGTTACTGTATGGCTCGGAAGCCTGGACATTGAACAAGCACTAGAAAGTCGTATAGAGGCCCTGGAGATGTGGATATACAGACGAATAGGTCGTATTTCATGGAAACAAAAACAATCAAATGCTGAGGTCCTAGAAAAACTGCAAGAGACTGCTAGAATTCTGTGAAATAGCAAATCTGATCTCCCCGATGGTGTTTCCACGTTGGCGTGGTGGGGGAGCTTGAGTTTCTCAATGATCCTGAGAGCTATGCCGACGGTAGCGTAGCTACCATCAGGGCCTCCCAAGCCGGGCAGGTCAAAGGGTAGAGAACAGACAAAGAGAAACACCCTGGTCCTCCAGGTTGGGAGTTGAAGCGTGGGGTTAACATCCCCACCTTTGTAAAAACCATTTTGTTACGAAACAGATACATAAGCCTCGAATTCGGTCTGACTTATTTGGACAACGACCTTGGAACGTTAAAGGACTTTTGAGATTTGGAACTTAGAATGTACGGACACTATATCGAGCTGGAGCGGCCGAAGAACTAACCCAGAGCTGGTTGAATATTAAATGGATAAAACATAAACTCAAAATATAAGGTGGCCAGGAGAGGGTACTTTAGAGCAAAATGGCATGACTGTAATATATGGAGGAAACACCCAAAATAAACATGAATTAGGAACAGGATTTTTCATCAAAAAAGAGTTATGGGGGAACGGTCTAAACTTTAAAGCTGTAAATGACAGGATTAGTAAATTACGGATAAAAGGTAAATAGAAAAATATAACGATGATTAATGTACACGCACCTACTGAAGAGAAAGAAGATGATATCAAAGAAGACTTTTATAATGATCTGGATGATGTCATAGAAGAAACTCCCAAACAGGATATCCTGATTATGCTGGGAGACTTCAATGCAAAAATAGGTAGAGAGCAAACTTATAAAAATGTTGCTGGTATGGAAAGCCTACATACAACTTCAAATGACAATGGATGGAGAGTCATCAACCTAGCAGAAGCCAAAAGACTGCAGATCAGCAGTACCAGACTGCAAAGAAATGATATACATAAACAAACTTGGAAATCATGTAACAAGAGAACCTATAATCAAATAGATCACATTTTAATTAACAATAAAATTGTATCAAACATACAGCAAGTCAGAAGTTATAGAGGAGTTGAGTGCCACAGTGACCATACCCTCGTTGGAGCAAAATTTAAAATAAAACTTAAGAGATGTTTCTATGCTAAACTACAAAGGTTACACCCAACATATAACAGAGAAAAACTACAAGAAAGCACAGACAACGAGAAATTTGCTGATGAAATAAAATGTAAAATTGAAATTCTACAAAACCCGTTGGAGGAAAGCGTTGACCAAACCTGGCTGAACATCAAGAATACAATTCAAACTACCGCAGAAGAATGTCTCGGTGTGTTAACCACGCATAGAAAGAATAGATGGTTTAATCAAAAATGTTAAGAAGCAATCATTAGGAAAAAGAATGCCAGTCAGTTGTGGTTAAATGACACCAACAACATCCACAATGAAGAGCAATATAGAACTGAATGTAAAGAGGCTGCAAAAAAAGTTCGGCAGCAGAAGCGAGAATATATGAGCAATATAATCAAAGATTTGGAAACTAATCACCAGAAAAACGAATCCAGAAAGTTTTTAAAAGAACTTAAGTCAATGAAACGAGGGCACAAACACAACACATATGGCTTAAAAGAGAAAAATGGAAATATGATAAATACCAATGAGGAAATGTGTAACACATGGAAAGAATACTTTGTTGAATTACTAAATTGTGAAGCTCCAAGTCACACTTTCCCACAGGAAGTGGTTCTAACGTGTGAACCACAAATTGAAGAACCTGCTTTTGAAGAAGTCTTATATGTAATAACACATACAATAAGGCAACTGGGACTGATTGAATAGCTGCTGAATTTATAAAGGCAGGCGGCCATGCATTGCATCTAAAGCTGTACGAACTAATAATACAAATCTGGAGGACAGAAGAATTACCCCATGACTGACTGGAAAGAGTCATTATTGATAACTATCTTTAAGAACGGAGACAAGTTCCAATGTGAAAATTATAGAGGAATATCACTACTGTCCACAAGCTATAAGATACTATCAGCGATAATACTAAATAGACTAAAACCATATTCAGAAGTATATCAGGTGACTACCAGGCGGGTTTCAGACAAAACAGATCAACAATAGATCAGATACAAGGGGCTTCTCATAAGTCTTTAGCCTGACCATGAAGGAGTATGCGGAGAAAATTGAAATTTGGCACAGTGATTATTCCTTCTCAATGTAGTCACCACCTGAATTTATGCATTTCTGCCATCTCTGCGTGACATTGAAAAGACCTTCAGAAGAAAACATCCTACTTTTCGAACGAAACCAGTTATCCCAAACCAGTATGGCATCTTCATCACTGTCAAAACGATTTCCTTTCGGCTGTTTTTTTAAGATTTGGGAAAAGAAAAACATCTGATGGAGCCATGGTGAGTGGGGAAGAAATTCAATATTCAAATCGTTATCAGTTTGCAGCACAAGCCGTGCTTTATGGGATGGCGCGTTTTCTTGAAGCAAAGGAAGAATTTGCGTACGCGCTATCCCTCGTTTTCTGGTCAAAGCCTTTCTTAGTTAGATAAGGAGATCTGCATAGTACTGCCCATTAACCGTGTTGCCATGAAGCATGTAATCTTTCAATATGACACCTTTGACGTCTCCAAAAAACAGTCAGCATCACGTTTCTTGCAGATATTTGTGCTCTTGGCTTGACACGTGTTGGCGAGCCCGGGTTTTCCACTGCATGCTGGCAATTTTGGATTCTGGGTCATAATGGTGAATCTAAGATTCATCTACCGTCACCATGGTCGTCAACATGTTTATCGACCGCCACATGTTGAGCAACTCGCCACAGCAATCAACCCAGTATTTGTTTCTGTTCACATGTCAGCAGGCGCGGGACCCAGCGAACACACACTTTTCTCATGTTCAGTCTGTTGTGTAAAATTCTATAAACTGTACTCTTACTCAGTTTTGCTGAACCCCATATCTCTGCAGTTGTCATTTTCCTATCCTGGTCAATGATTTTCTTCACTTTTCCAGCATTTGCATCATTGCTCTCTGAGGACGGTCGTCCTTATCTTGGCAGATCAGCAACTTTGGAACGGCCACCCTTAAACTGCAAAAACCAATTTTTTACAGAGGCATACGAAGGACAGACTTCCTTAAACACTGGCTCCATCTCCCTGTGTATTTCTGTAGGTGTTTTTTTCCTGGAACAACAATAGTTTTATCACAGTCCTGGCGTCTGATTTCTCCATTGGTCTGACAAACCGTTGGATGTGCAGATCTGGTCAATAGGGTGTGTTGTGCCATGCACCATATCGGGAAAACCAGTTGAGGAGAGAAATTCATAATTCATATGTGCATTACAACTTTAATGAGCTGTACATGTGCCAAATGTCAGTTTTCTCCACCTACTCCTTCATGGTGAGGCTAAAGACTTATGAGAAGCCACTTGTATTTATCTTACGACAAATAGCCGAGAAAAGTTGGGAATATAAAAGAGATCTCCATAACATTTTTGTAGATTTTAAAAAGGCTTATGACAATGTCCATAGGAATAGTCTATGGAATGCTATGCAGGAGTTTGGAATACCAAGGAAGTTAATCAACATGACCAGACTTTGCGTGGAAGATAGTTATAATATAGTAATATAGAAAGGCAGGAAATCAGACCCTTTCCAAATACCATCTGGCTTGAAACAGGGTGATGCACTATCGCCGCTCCTTTTCTATCTGGCTCTAGGGAAAGTTGTAAGGAAGGTAAAGAAGGAATGTGCTATTGGAGGACCATCCAAACTGCTTGGTTATGCAGATGATATAGATATTATAGGGGAAAATGAACAAAATACATTGGAAATATTGACTCACTTAAAGGAAAAGGCCCAACAGATGGGGCTGGTTATCAACCGGGACAAGACAGAATATATGGTAATTTCAAGAGAAGGAACGGCTAAAAACTCTGGCCACATACACATAGATAATATGACCATTAAAAGAACGGAAACATACAAATACCTGGGTACAATCTTCAACTGCTCCAACATAATAAGGGACAAAATACAAACTAGAATCAACTCTGGAAATAAGATGTGTGTTGTTTGTCCATCAAGAATGATTATGACCATTCATTTCATCCAGTGGGGTTGAAAGTATGGAACCGTGAGTTCTAAGATGGCTGATAAGGCCTATTTTGGCTCGAAATGTTCTTTGACAATGTGGACAAAGAATGCTTGGCGTTTCTGGAGGATGATTTCCCGCAGTGATTTTTCTGTTCTGTCTTTTCATCACAGCTCTTGCAGTCCTGGTTGCCTCACATGTGACTGCACCCTTGCGTAATGATGCAAGCCACGAGTTTCGGTCTCTGGTTGCAGTCTCCCAGGTGTCATGATGAATTCCAAAAGCATTCAGTGAGATTTTCAGAGTGTCTTTAAAGCGTTTCTTCTGGCTGCCTTGGGAGCGTTTACTACAACGCAACTCGCCATAAAAAAGTCGTTTAGGGAGCCTGTGATCTGGCATGCGAGTCAAGTGACCAGCCCAGAGAATCTGATTCTTCATTAGTAGAGTGTGGAAATTGGGCATGGACGCTCTTTCTAGGACTTCAGTGTCTGGGATCTTATCTTGCCATTTAATCTTCAGTAACTTTCTAAGTGAAATGGCGAATCATGACCGCCCACGCTTTCCGGCATGGCACATGATTGATTGATTGATTGAACTTCCTAAGGCAGACTGTGTGGAAGTGGTTTAATTTCCTAGCGTGTCACTGATAAACAGTCCATATTTCACAAGCATATAGCAGTGTGGATAATACAACTGCTTTGTAGACTTTCAGCTTTGTTTGCAGGCTTATTCCATTTCTGTCCCATACATTCTTGTACAGTCTGCCAAAGGCCGCGCTGGCCTTGGAGATTCTTGCATTCATTTCATCATCAATTGTGGCAGCTTGTGACACAGCGCTGCCAAGATATGTGAATTTGTGGAAATAAGATATACTATGCACTACAACATCTGCTAAAATCAAATGCGCTATCTCGTAACACCAAGATCACAATATACAAAACACTGATTAGACCAGTTATGCTGTATGGATCTGAAACCTGGAGAACAACTAAAGGAGACGATGCCTTGTTACAAGCCTTTGAGAACAAAGCTTTAAGACGCATCTTTGGGCCCATTATGGATACACAAAGTGGAGAATGGAAAAGAAGAAGCAACAAAGACATTTATGATCTGTTTAGGTCCCCATTAATCACTGGTATCATGAAGGCTAATAGACTGCAATAGCTGGGGCATATAGAAAGATTGGAAGATAATAGGGAAACAAAACTAGCTTGCACTCAGGAAATAAATGACCGTAGACCCCGAGGTAGACCAAGAAGACTGTGGAGAGATAATATACATACAGACCTACAGGCACTTGGAATCAGCGACCAGCAAGACAAGGTCAACCAGAGAGACGAATGGAGACGGCTTGTATCTGCAGCAAAGAACCTCAATGGCTCGGAATGCTGTAGACGAAGAAGAAGAAGCAAATCTGATAGTAACAAACTCTTTATTTCAGCACAAAAATATACACAAAATCACACGGAACTCGCCTGATAGTATCACAAAAAATCAGAAAGACCAATTTTGCATCTCATCTCTTCCCAACTCATCACATCATGTTCCTCTTGTACCTTTCGGTGTCAAGGTAACTATAACCATCGTGAGAGTGCCCGATTGTGGGCTTCATGTGTCGATATTCCCTTGCATTCTGATATTCTCTCCGTCCAACGTTTACGTGGTCGGCCTCTTCCTCTGTTCCATCTGGTCTGTACATGATTGCTTGTTGTGGTATGCTGTTGACTAGTAACCTACTTTCATGGCCAAACCATCTTACTTGCTGCTTTCTAATAAAATCTAGTGCTGCTATAACCCCTGACTTCTTCATTTCTGATCTTATCTCTTCTTGGTACGTTGAGGATTCTTCTCAGGAATCTCATTTCTGTTGTTGTGATTTTTCTTTTCTCTTTTTCTGTCATTGTTGAGGTTTGGCATTTGTAGCATAGAGTTGGTAGGAAGATTGTATTGTAAAGTGCTTTCTTAGTAGTTATTGATACATGTTTGTTCTTTAGTATTGGTGCCATTTGTCCATTGAGTTGGTTTGCCATATTGCATCTATTTTCGATCTCGTCTTCTGATCTGCCATTTGATGATATAATACTTCCTAGGTACTTGTAACTCTTTACTTGTTTCAAGGGATGTTCGTTTAGGTGAATTGTTGTTTTTTCTTCCCTAGTTATAGTCATTACCTCTGTTTTGCTTGTGCTAATTTTCATGTTATGTTCCCTACACATTTCGTTTAGACCAGGGGTGGCCAACCTTTTCAGCTGGCGGGCCAAATTTCAGAAATAATATTTTCTGCAGGGCCATGCACCTAATGTTTTTTTGTTTTTGTTTGTTTGTTTAATTAAAGTAATCAAGCAAGCGTGCTACAGCTTGGACAACATCATCGCTTCCTACTTCGCGGGCCGCAAAATGACGTCCGGCGGGCCGCATGCGGCCCGCGGGCCTCGTGTTGGCCACCCCTGGTTTAGACTATCCATGTGGTCTTGTAATTTAGCTTCTGATTTTGCTATTAGTGCTTTGTCGTCCACAAACAGGAATTCTCTGATGGTTAGATATGCAGTTGGTTCTTCTTCTGTATTCTCGTCATGCGGTATTCTTGCGGTCTCTGTTTGGCATGTTTCTTTACATATGTTGTTTATATATGTTATGAACAAGAGAGGGGACAGGACACAACCTTGTCGTACTCCTGATCTTATGGTGAAGGGTTCTGTGTATCTCCCAGTTGCTTTCATTATGCATTCACTGTTGTTATATAAACTTCTACATAGGTTTGTTAGATGTGTACTCACACCATATTGTTTAGGATTTCCCACAGCTTGTTTCTATCTACTGTATCAAATGCCTTTTCTTGGTCGACAAAGGCTAAGTAGAGTGTTTCATTGAATTCGATTGATTTTTCTTTAAGTTGTCTAAGAGCAAAAATGGCATCTGTGCATCCTTTGTTTTTCCTAAATCCAAGTTGTGTTTCGCTTAGCTGGAGTTCTATAGTAGTTCGTAGTCTTTTCTCAAGAATTTTGCAAAATATTTTCCAGTATGACTCAACAGTAAAATTCCTCTGTATTGTGTGCAATCTCTTGTTTTTCCAAATTGGGATAATTATGACGTTTCTCCAGTCTCGTGGTGTCTATTGTTCTACCCAAACATGGTTGAATAGTCTATGTAGTCATGCTGTTCCTACTTCTCTTGCTGCTTTAATTAGTTCATTTGGTATTTCATCTTGTCCCGGTGATTTGTTCAGTGGGAATAATCTTATGGCTTCTATAATTTCTTCTTTTAGTATGTCTGGTTCTAGTTCTTCGGTGGCATCTGTGAAGGTTTCTTGAAGTCCTGTGACATCTGATGGGATGTTGAGATATTGTTCGAAATACTGCTTCCATCTTACTAAGATTTGTTTTTGTTCACTTATTGGTTATCCATTTTCGCTGTTAATTATTTCAGTTGGGTCAAAGGATTCTCCTCTGGTTCGCATTGTACTTATCTTTTTGTCGAAGTTTCTAGTTGCCGCCTTGTAGTTTTTATTTAGGGTTTCTCCATACTCTTCCCTGATTTTTTTCCCCCTCTTTACTATTCTATTCACATGTCTTCTTGCTATGCTATATTCTATGTAATCACATTCCTGTTTGCTCTTCGACCACTCTTTTTGTCTTTTACCGCTTTCTTTACTTCTGCGTTCCACCAACCTGTTATTTTCTTTATCCGTGTTTTGCGTTTTTTCGTGGTTCCACATGTTACTTTTGCAGTATTTAAAATACTTGATTTGAACATCTCCCATTCTTCTTCCACTGTTTTCTTTCTATAGGCAATTTTACAAAGATTTCAGTTAGTTCTTTCTCATAATTTTCCCTTACTGCCTCGTCATTAAGGTTATTTAAGTTGACTGATTCGCAGGGCATGCATTTTCCTGTTCTTTGCTTTCTTCTTCTGATTGTTCTTATTGTGGCAACGACTGCTTTATGATCTGTGTTTATACTTAAATTTGGCACTGCTCTTGCATCTAATATATTCCGCTTTCTGTTATTTCTAGTTAATATAAAATCAACTTGGCTTTTAGTATCTAGATCGTTCCATTTATACCAGGTGTATACTTGTGAGTCTTTATGTTTATAGAATGTGTTTGTTTTATAGAGGTCGTGTTGGGTGTATAGCTCTATCAGTCTACTTCCGTTATCATTCCTTTCATTATGCTGATCTCCAAAGCTAGTACACAACCTTGCTTAACTCCACTCTTGATTTCACACTCTTCAGAAGTTGCACCATCAAACTTGATTATACCCTTCATGCCTGTGTGGAACGATTCCACAATGGACAGAAAAGTTGGTGGGCAGCCAATCTTCTTTAGTGCCTTGAACAGACCCACACGACTGACCAAATCAAATGCCTTTGTGAGGTCGATGAAGGCAATAAACAGTGGTTGATTCTGTTCACGGCATTTTTCTTGTATTTGTCGCAATGAGAATATCATATCAATGGTAGACCGCTTCTGTCGAAAGCCACACTGTGATTCGGGGTAGACGTGATCTCCTAGGATTTGAAGTCTGCGTAGAAAAATTCTGGCAAATACTTTCCAACAATACACAGAAGTGAGATACCCCTATAGTTGTTGCAGTCGCTCCGATCACCCTTGTTCTTGTACAGTGTTATGATGCTTGAATCTTTTAAATCCTGTGGGATTTGTCCTTCTCGCCAGCATAGCTCTATTAGCTGATGGATCTGTAGAGTGAGTGTGTCTTGCCCACTCCTGATAATCTGTATTGGAATCCGATCCTTACCTGGAGTCTTGCCAAATGCAAGTTCATTTATAGCACACTTAACTTCTGTTATGGTGGGAAGTGTGTCCAGGTGGTCAAGAGTTGGTAGAGCCACTATGGCTTTGAGGGCATCATCCGCTAGTTTGGTCTCACTTGAGTAAAGCTCCAAATAGTGCTCTACCCATCTGTCCATCTGCTGTTTCTCGACATCTATACTTAGAAATAAAACTCACCTTGGGGGTACAGCTGCTGATAATCACTGTAGAGTAGTACGTGGAAAGATATTCCTTGCGTGTCTGCTTGTGTCTTATATATAATCTCTAGCTTGTTTGATTTCTATAATGTGCAATACTTGTCGGTTAAAACCCTGTAACGTGTATAACTTGTCGCTGACAAAACTATGTCTTGTCGCCAAGCTGCCCAATGCATGAATGATACGTCATTCCCGTTCAACTCCGAGCAACCACCTGTGACGTCAGCGTTTCTGGCGCAATCTCGAGATGGGCTGAGTGGTCTCGAGGTATGGTGTCCGCCTCGAGTGCTGGAGGTCCCGGGTTCAGGCCCCGGTGAGGACTGGGATTTATTTTTAAAAATCCACCTGGACATCCAGTAATCAAATTTCCCCTGGTCTCTGGGTAGTGAGATCGGACGCCCGTGTGTATTGTTGCGCACGCAAATAATCCCTTGGCAGTTGGAAATCGAAAAAGAGTAGCCTAACGGCGCTGCCCGGGCAAAATTTCTAGTTAAAAATCTGCCCAAAGTATTTCAGGATCCTGGCCGATGCAACGGAGTTCGTGCATTGAGCTGAGTTTCTCCAGACTCAGGTTTGAGTTAGGAGGAAAACGGAGCACTTATGTGTTAAACCGTGTGCCGTGATGTTGATCCAACGACTAAACTAAACTCTTTCTGTAATATGACATTATTCCCCGCTGATATTGAAATGGGACGTTCACATAAGGAATGTCAGATCGGCCTAATGTCTGTGTCAAGTACAAAAAGATGATTAGATAATTTTAGTGTCGCTTGCGATCAACGCATTCTTCAGCATACGCACTCGTATGGATATTAGCATATAAATCAACATTTGCATAGATTGCATTCGCAAGAACACATAAATAAATAAAGTAAGACATTATTTCAACAACCTCAAGACTCCTCCATGTCCATAATCTCCTTGGAGATGATTATACCAGGTGTTTCCAATAATAATATCATGCTTTTTTGCCCACTGTACAAGTCTGCAACCTCTTTCATTCCGTTCCTCTCGTCCATTACTTGCCTTCTATGTATCCAGCCTGTTGATTTCCAACTTTAGCATTCAAATCACCCATTATAATATTTAATTCTGAACTCTTGCATTTCTTGAAGGCATTCTCTAAATTATTATAAAATTCATCGATTCTGTCATCACTGCCATCACTGTCATGACGTGATTATTGGAAACACCTGATATAAATAGCACCCAAGGAGATTATGGACATCGAGGAGTCTGACTGACTATATTCTCATCAATAGAAGATTTCGAAATGCCTTACAATTCGCAACAAAAAAAAACTATACCAAGCGCAGACTGCTACGGCGACCATAGAATAATCCTAAGCAATATACATATAAAATTAAAGAAAGTCAAATATACACCAAGAAGCATACAATTTGGTCTACGGGCACCGAAGAGTGAAGAGATAACAGATAACTTCAACGTAGAGGTAAAGAACATATTTGAAGCATTGTTCGATATGGAAATATTATTTCAAGGTGTCAACGACCAATGGGAAATATTAAATAAATCAGTCACCAAGCTGCAGAAACAACCATCCCAAAAATAAAGATAATAGGACGCAAGAAATGAAAGAAATAACAACAATATCAGGGAAAAATATGAAGAGATTCACAGGAAAATTAGGAAGCTATGCAAAGAGGCAAAAGAAACATGGCTTGAGGAACATTGCAAGGAAATTGACAACCAACAAAACAGCCGGAATACCAAATTAATGCACAGTAGAATCAATGACATCACTAAAAAAAGCACACACACACATCAACGGGTTGACTAAAAACCAAAGATGCAAAATCGTAATAGAAAAAGATCAGATTTTACATGCGTGGTCAGATTATGTGAAAGACCTGTAAGATGATACAAGAGAATAACAAACTGATAATCGGAATAATAATGAAGGACCATCAATTTTGAAGATGGAAGTTCAAAATGCTCTTAAACATATGAGAACTGGCAAGACCCCGGGTACAGATAACATCACAAGAGAAATTATCAATGCCTTCGACGAATATGGAAAAGACCAAGTCATCAGACTGCTGAATGCAATATATGATGCTGGAGATATACCTACTGAATTATGTAATTCTATATTTCTTGTAATCCCGAAGAAATCAGGAGCCTTGACATGTGATCAACATTGAACAATTAGTATAATGAGCCACATCACAAAGATTTTGCTGAGAACTATCATGCAAAGAGATAGGAAGAAAAAACAACCCGAAGTAGGAGTAGAACAATGTGGGTTTGTAGAAGGCAAGGGTTCAGTAAATGCTGTGTATATATTGAGAGCAGTAATTGGACGTTCTATAGAAGTAAACAAAGATCTATATCTTTGCTTTATTGACTACACAAAGGCTTTCGATAAAGTGAGACATGTCGGCATGATAAGGATGCTTGAAGATCTACAAATTGATGGAAAAGAACATAGACTTGTAAAAAATATATATTGGAAACAACAAGCTGCCATCAGAATTGATAATGATGTAGCTCAATATCAGCCTGTTAAAAGAGGCGTGAGACAGGGATGTAGTCTCCAAATCTGTTTATTCCCAGTACAATGAAAATATTCTCAGAAATATAGAAGATTTGAAAGGAATCAACATTGGGGGAAGATACATTAATAACATTACATATGCAGATGGTACAGTCTTGATTGCAGACAATGAGCACGACCTGCGACATTTAGTAGATGCGGTTGTTGCACACAGTGAGCAACTAGGGTTGAATTGAATAGTAAGAAGACACATATTATGGTCGTCACAGGGAAGAAAGAAATACCACAATGTGATATACGAGTAAATGAGCACATTCTTAAGCAAGTTAATCGGTACAGTTATCTCGGAACAGTCATAACGACTGCTGGGAGATGCCTTGAAGAGATTAGAACAAGAATTGTCATTGCGAAGGTAGAATTTTGCAAAATGAATAACATACTGACCAATAAAAGGATATCAATTGAAACGAGAAAAAAAGTGTTGAGGTGCCTTTTCTTTTATATGGATGTGAAGCGTGGACAATGAGCAGTCAAGCTGAAAAACGTCTGATGGCTGTGAAAATGTGGTTTCTGAGGAAACTGCAACGAATACCATGGACAGACAGAAAAAACAATGAACAAGTCCTTCAAGAAACAAATGAAGATCGTAAACTCATTAGAGTCATTAGACGTAGACAGCCAAAATATGTTGGGCATGTTGTGGGTAGAAGGAGAACTTGGTGACAACTGGCAAGATCGAGAAGTAAATACCTGGATGGCTTGGCAACGTGGCATGGACGAGACAGGAACATTGAGCTGATCTATAATTCTGGTGATCGAGTGAAATGACGAGTCATGACCACCCACGCTTTCCGGCATGGCAAATGATTGACTGAGTCATAATGATAAGGTTATATGTTAAATCTCATCATTTTTCCGCTGTTGCTTACTGAGATATGGATATTTATATGGGGCAAAAACAAATGCAAACCGACTATAGTATGTAACCTTCTGGGGAAGCCGATTCTCTGGTCTTAGCTCAAGTTTATCATCATCATCGAGTGCCATGTCAGCTGGCGTATGCGTTCATGACTTTTCACAGATCTCAGTCTGTGGTTTCCTGTATCAACTCTGTTGATGATATTCCTACACGCTACCGTCGCAATCCATCCAGCATCATTTCTCTTGGTCTGCCTCTGCCTCTCTTCCCCTCGAGCTTTCCAGTTGTCACGATGTTCTCCAATGCCTCTCTTCTCATAACGTGACCAAAGAAAGCTGTTTGTCTCTTTCTTATTGTTGTATATACTGTTATAGTTTTAATATGCTGGAGTATATCCCATCGTCCGTTGGTAAAACACACGTTGGGTCATTGTACGTTGTATTGGCGTGGGTATATAACCAGACAAGCCATGTCCCTCTCTCTTCGATAGCACAACAGTGTTCGAGGAGGTATTCATGTCTGATATTAGGAGGGAGAGGGATTGAACTGCGCCCCCCCCCCACACACACAGCCATGACAGGGAGCAGGAGGGCATATATGCCCGAAGATATAGCAGATACGCCGATACCGACCCTTGTAGTTCAAGGAATCACACATGGTTGTAGATTAGTCTAGTGCACCGGGGAAATTACTGATCAGCAGCATGAAAGCTTATCTTGAAGTAAGTGTATTGGTATGGGATTGGGTAAATGTAATGTAACGCTGCCCATATTAATTATTGAGAAGTATCCCCCAACCAATGCCCAGGGCAGCAACCGAGACCCAGCGGTTGAAATTTGGTAAACAAGTGTGATGTAGAGTTATCCTGCCCAGATGGCGGCACAGGGCATGCGCGGGCAGCCCTATTAATAGATTGACCCTGGATGGCCACTACCATACATTTGCAGACGACAAATGTACACACTGCTTGATGCGGTCATCTAGGCTGAACCCAGAGCCTATAGAATATGTAGGAGTAGCTAAAGGGCGCCAGTCTCTCTGGCCGAGGGGTTACAACACTTTCTCCGTAATCCCGTTTATCACGCAAAGTCTCGTAGCGGGCGAAATAACTGAGCCGGCCGTTCAGAAAGCAATGGCAAACTACAGAGCGTAATCTTGCCAAGAAATCAACAGACAGCTGAAAGATGCTGCAGTTGACAGCGATGTCCTGTAAAGGATATGCGAATTTAAAAAAAAAAAAAGCTAAAGGGCATAAAGTATTTAATGGTTAGTGTAGTAATTAGCAGGTCAAGAAAGCAACTATACGCATCCATATTTACGAAAGAATAAATATTAGATACATTATAAAGGCCCCAATTACAACGAAATCGATATAATCGATGATTGGACGGGGTCATTCGTCTCAGCTGAATCGGAATCGGAAAGGAATTCGTAGCCAGTAGGGTTCGCTTACAGTAGTGTACACTAAATGTTTATGCAGCCAGAGATAGCAGTATGAAGGTGGCAGGTTTGCTGATTAGGGGGGGGGGGGGGAGAAAAGGTGCTTACTCACGACTGTCCACATGGATATAAATCAGAAGTTGTCACTATATAGGAGAATGTATTGATAAACATTGTCCCTTGACTGTCCTATCTATAAGGGGTCATGATGACAGAGAAATGGTGGTTACTCACGACTGTCCACATGGATATAAATCAGAAGTTGTCACTATATAGGAGAATGTATTGATAAACATTGTCCCTTGACTGTCCTATCTATAACGGGGTCATGATGACAGAGAAATGGTAATGATTGTATAGTGTTGGGATTGATTATCTTTACTGGGGAGAACAATTCCCTTGATATATTAAATGCTGTGTATAGCTGTGACCAATGCAAACAGGATATGCTCGACGTTAAAAGACTCAGTGGGTGCTTAGGTTACACCTTGTTTTAAAATTGTTGCTGGTGTCATGTGTGGAATACAATTCTGGTATGTTCTTCTATCTGATTGTCACTTGTACAGAGGTGTTGGTGTTGTGAATGTCTAGAAAACAGAATTATGTCGAATAAATGTGCTTTGGAAGAAGGCGTATAATGGGGAAATTCCATGAATTGACAGCCAAGAAGATCAAGGGATGGTGTGCCCCTGATAGGCTGTACCTGACAAGAGCAATGTATCAATGTATTCCATTTCCCATGACAGGGGGAGGAACCCGTGTATAATGATGATGATTGCTAGGGTGCTGCTCATATAATGATGATGGTGATGTTTATACTCATTTATGATGTTGATAGTAGCATAGTGCTGATTAGAACACACATTATGAAATCGGTATTCTTGTGTGGATTTGATTTGGCAATTGGGAGAAATTATCTTGTTGTCGTCGTATCATTTTGCAGTACACAGTTGTATGTGTCTGTTGGAGATGAACCCACTTGGAGTCCATGTTAGGTTTTGTTACCCACTTGTTGCCATTGCAGGGATGTGTACTGGTGATGTCATGCATTGAACTGTAAATCCTCTGCCTGCGCCTGACTGCAACTAGTGCAAGAGGTGTTGTTTATGTATTGTGTGCACTTGTTCAAATGGTGTTGTCCTGTTAGGGCATGTTACACAGTGTGTGTCTGAATTGTGTTTGGATATGCTTATGTTGAGTATGAGACAATGTTGGTATGTCCGGTCCATCACAGGAATAATATAGAGGAAGGAGAATGGTCTGGCATCTGCTGTCCAGTTACAATGTGGGGTGCAGTGAATGGTGTGGACTCCGGGCAGTATTTGCTGATATCATTGTATTGTGGTGATGTTGTTGTGTGATATTGATGTCAGTCTGTGATACTCAAGGTAATGAGTTGTGTGGTGGCCTACTGGTGTTGATGTTATCCTGCTGAGACATCGAATATTATCTCATTATGTTTACCAGTGTGGTCATTGATCCATGTTTTTATTAATTATGTAATTTATTTATAATTAAAAAGTGTTTGTGTGATGTGTTACAGGAAATGGCGGTCGGCCACGGTTGTTAAAGCAGGCCTGGGCCCTAGCTTTGGTCAATGTTAGCTATGGAGCCGCCCATGCCCCTGCCTATGCCTATGCTGTTAGGGTTGTAGTTCTCTTGTTGTGATGTGTCCCAGTCTAGTTTGGAGATATAATATCTGCTGTTGTGCTTGATGCATCCAGTGTATTTGATCCGGTGGCAGGGGTCTCAGTAAATGTGTGGCATATCCCACTGCGATCCTCAATATCGGACCGTGGTCATCCACACTGATACACCATGTACCTCAATGCCGCATTTGGTGCTCCCTATCTGTACCATTCATATCCATATTTGGGATTGTGTTCCTATTATTGTTTTCTACATTTATTTTATGGTGTTGTCTCAGTCAGCCTAGGGGTGTGATGTCCTGCCGTAATACTCAGTGCAATCTGTCTACTGAGCCTTGTTTCCGGGGTCTGTTTATGATTGGGGATCAACCCACCGCTGATCCCCGGTATAAACCATACTTCTTTATGAAGTGGCACACGATTGTGTGCCTGCCAAAAAATACAGATATTCTACATAGATTAGTAGTAGTAAATGCCAAATATCTTTCAATAATAATTCTTACTAGGAGGGAAAATGCTTTAGGCTATTATCATATGATACAGATAAATTAATGTATATAAAGAGGTTTTTCTTAACATTTAAAATATTTGCCTGGTGTTTGCGTGATAGCAAATGCAAATATAAGTTTATTAAACATTCCTATACAATTATGTTTTATAATATGAAAAACAATCGTAATTTATAATCAAGCAATAAGTCCCATTTCAATTATGTCTCTTACGTAGAAACACATTATTTCCCATTATATCTTTTTTGTTGCTAAATTGTAACACAATTTTGTTTAAACTACACATGCTGTGTAAGGATTCAGACATGGACACGTGACAACCGTAGAACACACGCTAGCGCAGTGGCTAGCACGCTTGGCTGCCGACTTGTTCGTCATGTGTTCTAATCACTCATCAGATTGTTTTAACAATTGAGCAGAGCTTCCAGGTCAACCTAGACTAAAATATGCACCAAGAACTGTTCTGGGGAACAAAGGCGATTGATAAGTTATAGACCAAATCACCCATCTATTGTCCGTGTTTCTTTTTCTTTTATCTTTTATCTACTAATGTATCATGTTGCCTAAAACATAAATCACCCTCTAACACAGTGTTTCCCAACCTTTTTTGTGCTATGCCCCACCTAAGCCTTTCTAAAATTCTTATACCCCCTCCCCCACCCACAACATATGCATCACTTTTAATATTCAAAAATTGAAATATTCACTAAAGAAACTTGAATTTATTTTTTTTTGAAGTGCTTACGGTTCCCAGAGGTCCCGCGTCCCTTTGTGTCGAGTGAATTTTTTTTTTTTTCGGCGGTTACCCCAGACAAGATGGTTCCCCCGCCTCCCCCTTTTTTGTGTGGACCCTTAGTCTCACTGTGAGCTATTGCCCACAGTGGTCCACCAGGCCCATATCTAAGGTGAAGATATGTGATGGGTTTTTATTTGATCAAACCGGCCCCGACCAGACTAGGCACACTACTGGGGGGGGGGGGGGGGGGAGCAGCAAATGCACCCGATCCTAGCCAAAGGACCGATATGTTTTAGGAAGAAATCACTAGGAAATTATTGAGCAAACACAGTAAGTAAAATTTTCAAAACATATAATGGAGAACTGAAATTCAAGTACAAAATAATTTTAATGAAAGATTTTTTCTATATTATTTTAATTATTAGTAATTATTTAAATTTAGTGAGATCCTTGCGCTTGATGCTTGCTCCAAAGAGATGTTTTTAGTTAACTTCAGTGTCGAGTCTCCCCGTTTTGTTATATCCAGCCGATTTCTTCCATTTTCGAATTGCCCCCCTTTACAATCGAATTGCCCCCCTTAACAATCGAATTGCCCCCCTTACACAATCGAATTGCCCCCCTTTGGGTCGTGGGCCCCACGTTGGGAAACACTGTTCTAACACATTAAAGACTCATGTCACCACATGGTGCTGGACCCATATTCTGTGGACTAATCGGCACTCGCTGGATGACGTGGTCAGTGTCCAGCTCATAGACTTCAAGGAACTCACACCAAGCCCCTTTAGAGGTTGATTAGACTCTGTTTCTAAAGTTGTCAAAGCCAACCTCACGCCAACAATCAGTAGTGGCCTCTTACGACATGCATGGCATAGTGCTAATGATGATGCTGATAATAATAACACTGGTCAACACATTTTCAAAAGTTATTTTAGCAGAATTTTAATACACTATTTCTTATTGATTTAGACATGCTGGTTTCAAATATAATCTAAATTCACCAAATTGCTGGTTTTATTAATTTTTTTAATATTTGTATTTTAATGACGAATTTACATTACAGTAATAGAAATACTGCATGCTTGTTTAAATCTCTGGGGTGAAAAGTTAGTCTTTCTTCTTTAGCATTATACTATTTGTGGTTACACTTAATTGATATTTCAACATAACATGATAGAAAAAAATAAAAACGTCATTTGAAGTTCTCATACAATGTTTTAAACAGGCACATTTGAATCAATTCTCCAATTATTCAGTCGTTGTTCCAGCTGCCTTTGCTTCCTTCTTTTGGTCAATTGATAAGGTGTCTCTTGTCACAGTCCAACAGTAAACATCAAGCATTGAAGGCCTCCAATTGCCTTGAAGCCTTGTCTCCATAGCAGCAATGAACTGGTGAAATCGTTCACCAATCTCATTACCGACAGCTCCAAATTTTGACTTAACGAAATTAAGATGAGAATCCAGAAATGAATTTTTCAAAGACATGTTGCAGCCAAGTCTCTTATTTTTCAGAATGAGATTTTCTACAAGTTCATTGTTATTATCTGATATGTTGTTTTCGTAAAAATTGTCCACCACTAACTTAAATACATGCTGCTTTTGACTTCCCATTTAACACGCAAAGAAACTCGTCATCATGAAGCAGCTTTCGAATTTGCGGACCAACAAACACCCGCTCTCTTATTTCTGTTTCACTCAGTCTAGGGACATTTTCTGATGAGGTATTTGAAAACCTCATCTGTCTTCTCCAATGCCTTGACAACGTTTTTCATGAGCCCCAGCGTAATGTGCAAAGGTGGCAACACGATCTTGCTGGTGACGACAAGTGTTGATTTCTTAACGTTCTTACTACCAGGCTGCAATGAGTGTCTGATTGGCCAATGTCTTCTGATGTAATGGTCAATTCGTGCACGGTTATCCCACTCACAGAGAAAGCAACGGTACTTAGTGTATCCACCCTGTAGTTTAAGCAAACGTGTGACCGCTTTTAAGTCATCGCAAAGTGACCGATGATGATGATTGCAGTTTATACAATTCAAAAGCTGCGTTCATTTCTCTGAGACGACGGATGGCACTTTGAACTCGTGCAGCAGCAGTGGTCGATTAAACCCAGGTATCTCCTGCAACAGTTTTGGAACATCTGCCGCATTTCCAAATGAGACAGCCTTTCTCTTCGTGGATTTCTTTCCACAGTATGGACATGTGCAGGTACTGTGTTGTGTAACTTCCATTTTCTTCACAGTCTGTCTATGTAAGGTGCCGTATCTGGTACGATACTTTTCGACACCACCCACCTACTTGGTTCTCGTCTTTGGTTTCTAATTTTATTTCCAGTTAAAAGGTACACTTATGTGCTTGCAAAAGATTAAATAGTGAAGACGTCAGAACATAATTTAAATTAAACGCCAAATAGCATGTGTGTATTATATTTACTTGGAGACCAGATGCCATAGAATATTATCCAAGAGGTATTGAAGAATTAAAGTGACATACAGAGGTTGTTCTTTACGAAAATGAAAGTGTGCATGAAGCCTGTAGGATTTCAAATGTGAATACGTGTTTCTTAAAGTTTCCCAAGCAAAATATATTGTATTACATTAAAACTAATAAATGCTGCATTTAAAGCGATATTTCCCATTTCACTTATGCCCCTTATAAGAAATAATATAATCTCCTATTATATCTGTATTGTTGCTAAATTTGTCACACAATTTTGTCTAATCTACACTTACTGTGACGGATTAAGGCATGGGTACATGAGAAATGTAGAGTCCGCGATAGCACAGTGGCTAGTCCGTTTCCCTGCCGACTCGATAGTCATGTGTTCCAACCCTCCCCCCCCCCACCCCCACCCCCACCCCAATCGGATTGTTTTAACAAAATGTATCAAGCCGTGTTTACTTTTGTCATCTGCAAATGTATGTTAGTTAGTTAGTTAGTCAGTCAGTTAGTCAGTTAGTCAGTCAGTCAGTCAGTCAGTTAGTCAGTTAGTCAGTTAGTTAGTTAGTTAGTTAGTTAGTTAGTTAGTTAGTTAGTTAGTTACTTACTTACTTACTTACTTAGTTAGTTAGTTACTTAGTAGGTTTTTGATAGAGTAAAAAATGTTCAACTTGGTAGATATGCTTGCAGATCTACACATTGATGGGAAAGACATTAGACTTATAAGAAAACATATATTGGAAGCTGCCGTACGGGTTGATAAGTGGGACAATGTCAGCCTATTAAGAGAGACGTGAGACAGGGATGTGTAATGGCTCCAGATCTTGTTTCCCTGTACAGTGAAAATATTTTCAGAAATGTAGAAGTTATAAATAGAATTATCATTGGGGGACGAAACATCAATAACAATAGATATGCAGTAGATACAGTTGTTACACACAGTGAACAACTGGGGTTAGAATTAAATTGTAAAAAGACACAGATTATGGTCGTCACTAGAGCAGTCAAGCTGAAAAACATCTGATGGCTGTGGAAATGCGGTTTAGGAAAAGAATGCAAAGATTACCATGGACAGACAGAAAAACCAGTGGCCAAGTACTACAGGAAAAAGATGAAAATCGTAAATTGATTAGAGAAATTAGACGTATACGGTCAACATTTTTTGGACATGTTATGAGAAGAAATGAATTGGAGAGCTTGGTGACAACTGGCAAGATCGAAGGGAACCGATCATGGGGAAGACCGAGAAGTAAATACCTGGAAGGCTTGGCCACATGGCATGGTCGAGACAGGAATACTGAGCTGATCCACGACTCTGGTGATCAAGTGAAATGGCTAGTCATGACCACCCACGCTTTCCGGCATGCACATGATGTATTGATGGCCTCTGTAAATTCTCTGTTTTTACTAACATTACACATTGCACCCACTTTCATACCAATCTGGATACGCCTTGTGTCGTCACCCGAGTTGACGTGCATTACTGTAAAACAAGTTTGTTAGCGTTAATTCACTATATTTTTGCCATCACATCAAAGAAAAGTCGCCGCTTTCTATGATTAAATTGCTTTTAAGCCTATCAAAGATCCATTCAGTCGGTGGGGGTAAATAGAAGACTGTAGAAACACTTTCATAACGATGCAACAAGCAATTTAAAAAAACATATAGATTGTGGCAATCATTTGTAAACGGGTTATAACTCACTAAACCATGCATTTACTCTTGCTTAATTTAGTTCGAGTTAAGAGGTACACGCTTGTGTGCCTGCAAAAAATACATAGTTAACAGCATTGATAATACAATAGACAATAAATGCCAAATAACATACATGAATAATATTGAATATGAGAGAAAATGCCTTAGAATAATATAATGGAAGAATTAATATGACGTACAGAGGCTTTTTTTTTAAATGTAAAATGTGTGCATGGAGCTTGATTGATTGCAAATGCAAATAAGTGTTTATTAAAGTTTTCCATATCCATACAGTTATGTTTTATTACATGACAAATAATCAATATTTATATTAAAGCGATGTCTCATTTCAATTATGTCCCTTACTTTAAAAAAGTAGTATTTCCCATTATATTTTTTGTGTAGCCCCAATTTGTAACACAATGTTGTTTAAACTACACATGCTGTGTCCGAATTAAGACATGAACACATGATAACCGTGGAACACACGCTAGCGCAGTGGCTACCGACTTGTTTGTCATGTGTTCCTTTCCCCCATCGGATTGTTTCAACAATTTAGCAGAGCTTCCAGGTCAACCTAGACTAAACATGTACCAAGTAATGTTCTGGGGAGCAAAGGCGACCGGTAAACTATAGACCACATCACCCATCGATTGTCCATGTTTCATCTTCCTTTATCTTTCATCTCCGAATGGGTTATATTGAGTACAAGATAAATGACCCATTAACACAGTTAAGACACACACCCGCATATGGTGCTGGACACATATTCAGTGGACAAAACGGCGCTCGCTGGATGACGTGGGCAGTGTCCGGCCGGCATTTTATCATAGGCCTCAAGGAAATCACGTCAAGCCCTTTTAGAGATTGATTAGAATCTGTTTCTAAAGTTGTCAAAGCCAACCCTACTCCAACAATCAGTAATGGCCTCATACGACATGCATGGCAAAGTGTTGATGATGATGTTGATAATAATAATAACACAAATTTTCACAAGATATTTTAGCAGAATTTAAATACCCAATTTCGTACTGATTTTGGCATGCTGATTTCAAATATCACAATATAAATTAACCAATTTGGTGAAGTTACATTACAGTAATACATTTACTGTATGCTTGTTTAATTCTCTGGGGTGAAAAGTTAATCTTTCGACTTTAGCATTATAACAATTGTGATTACAATTAATTGATATTTTAACAAAACATGATAGAAAAAATAAAAACATCATTTAATGTTCTCATACAATATTTTAAACAGGCACATTTGAATCAATTCCGTCATTATTCAGTCGCTGTTCGAGCTCTCGTTGCTTGCTTCTTGTAGTCTATCGACGAGCTGCTTGTCTCCTGTCACAGTCCAACAGTAATCAGCAAGCATCAGGGGGCTCCAATTGCCTTGATACCTTGTCTCCACAGCATCAATGTCCTAGTGAAATCGTTCACCATGCTCATCACAGACAGCTCCACAGTTTGACTTAAAGAAATGCAGATGAGAATCCAGAAATTGAATTTTCAAACACATGTTGCAGCCAAGACTCTTATACGTCAGAATGAGATATTCTACAAGTTCAATGTTATTTTCAGATCTGTTGTTTTCCTGAAAATTGTCCACCACTAACTTATATGCAAACCATGCTGGGTTTTCCTTCCCATGCAACATACAAATAAAAGAATCATCATGAAGAAGAAAAATACCCCCTCCCTTATTTCAGCTTCACTCAGGCTTGGAAATTTTCTGATGTCATATTTAACAGCCTCATCAGTGTTAGACATTGCCTTGAGAAAGTTTATCATGAAACCCAGCTTACTATTCAATGGTGGCAACATAATCTTGCTGGTGTCGACAAGTGCTGGGTTCTCAACGTTCTTACTGCCAGCCTGCAGTGACTGCCTAATTGTCCAGTGACTTCTGATGTAATGCTCAATTCGTGCACGGCTATGCCACTCACAGAGAAAGCAACAATACTTGGTATGTCCATCATTTTAGAATCTTAAGTGACTTTAAGTCACTGCAAACTGACCAATGATAATGATCGTAGTTTATACACTTTAAAAGTTACTTAATGTTTTAATGCGGTTCCTTTCATATGAACTGCGTAACCAACTGTAACACATTAGCATTATTCACCAAAACAGCTTTAAGACAAGCCTCCATATTTCCTGTTTTGAGGGTTGCCATTAAACCAGAAATGTTGAGGCCCATAGAGAGGTTACCAGCTTTAAAATGGAATGTAATAATCGGCGTTTGACGGTTCCTCTACACAGAAATTCTAACATTTTCTGTCAGGAGGTTCCACTGTTGCAATCTGGAACCCATAGGTTCCGTCTTGTTCTTCGATAAATTCAGATCTCTTACAAGATCATTCAGTTCACTTTCGGTTAGTAAGTGTGGTTTAGTGGATGTAGTTTGCTCAAAATCTGGGTCACTTGAGGCCGATGATTCAGAACGATCAATGTTCTCTTCTTCATCAATGGAAGCAGCTGAAAATGATTCTGGCACTTTGTGAACTGGAAGGACATCGCTATGTAGTGCCGAACGTATTGCAGAGGGGATGAATGCAATCGCCCACAACAGTTGCGTCACACACACACACACACACACACACACACACACACACACACACACACACACACAGATATATATATATATATATATATATATATATATATATACACACACACACACATACACACGCACACATCACACACATACACACACATCGACCGTAATTAATTAAACTTGTAGTATATCTTAAAAACTAGAGCTAATGAATATTTTTAATGTCAGTTTCGTCTTCATTACACCAATATTAGTTATGATCAGGGACGCAGAGGGTTTCCAAGGCACCAGGGCCGGGATCTGTATTGGCCAAGACCTGCTGACACGTCCACGTCGTGCGTCCTGGGCAACAGGTCATTCGGGGACCTGGCTAAGATCAGTAGGATCGATGATTCCTCCGAAGCCGGAGAGTATTTGCCTGCATGGCGAGGAACCACCAGTCTGCACACCAATAAGCCAGACATGGGACAACGGATACTCACGCAACCCTCAGGTCCGGTATGACATCACACTGATGTTGGACAACAGGATGTATCCATCCGACATACAGGACTTCACGCTGGAGTTCACAGCCAGCGAACAAAAGCAAGCAAGCAAGCAAGTTAAGATCATATATTTTCATAGCCGGTGCATTTTGGTTGTTGACTAGTGTAATCTTTATCTGGGTGATGATGGAAGTAATGAATTTCATCAGTGTGGAAAACATAATCATCATGTAGTAAAGTCCTTTGCAGAAAGTCCCACCCCTATCTGCCCGAGGAAAACATCCTCAAAACCCTCCAACTGACAGTATTCAAAACGGCGGAGTCAAATATTGTTATGGCAGTGGGTTAATAAGTAATGCATTCTTCTAGAAGTGAATCAAGAATGGAGGGTAGAGTCGAGGACAGAAAGTGTGATATGACTGGCTCATAGACTCACTAATTGCATTTGAACTCGAATATATACCAAGGTGAAAATGTTAATCGCTATACTAATAATAAAGATAACAATATTTAACTCCAAGTATTATTGTTTAGTTTACTATAAGACCAGATAATCGGCTCCCTCAGATGATTAAATACTAACTTATTAAACAATGTTGTACTCCTTCCTAATTTAGTTTTAATGAACAGGCACACATTTATGTGGCTGCAATTAAATTTAGAATAAAAACAATCAATAGATTTAAATCTCTTTCATTTCTCTGAGACTACGGATGACATTTCGTACTTGTGCAGCAACAGTGGTCGAGTAAACCCAGGCAGCTTCTGCAGCAGTTTTTGAACTTCTGCTACATTTCCAAATGAGACAGTCTCTCTCTTCGTGAATTCATTTCCACTATGGGGGAATGTGAAGGTACTGTGTAGTGTAACTTCCATCTTCTTCACAGTCTGTCTATGTGAGGTACCGTATCTGATACAAAACTTTCCGACAACACCCACCTACTTGGTTCTTGTCTTTGGTTTCATAAATTATTTCATGTTAAAAGGCACACACTTATGTGCCTGCAATAAGATTAAAGGACCAAGCTCCAGATATTATGTAATTAACCACTAAACATAAGTGTATGATATTTATTAAGACACAAAATGGTTTAGAATATTATCCAAGGGTTAATGAAGAATTAAAGTTACATACAGAAGTTGTAGTTTAAGAAAACAATACTGTACCCGAAACTTGCAAGAGTTTAAATGCAAATTTGGGATTCTTAAATATTCCCAAGCAATTATATTTTATTACATAATAACTAATAAATGTTGAAATTAAAGCGATAATTGCCTTATATGAAATTATTATGTCCCTTTTGGAAAGTAGTATTATCTCCCGTGAAATCTTTATTGTTGCTAAATGTGTAACATAATTTTGTCTAATCTACACATGCTGTGAAGGGTTAAGGCATGAGCACATGATAATTGTAGACTCCACAATAGCGCAGCAGCAAGTACGATTCTCTACGGACTCGATGGTCACGTGTTCGGATTGTTTTTACAATTTTCCAGGACTTCCACGTCAACCCAGAGTAATATATCTACCTGGAAATATTATGGCGATTTTTTAATGTTTCAGCTTCTAGAACTAAACGTAAGTCCATTCCTCCTTAGTTGGATCGCTGCAGCCCTCTTCCAACGGAAAGTAGTTTTTAGATGTAGCAGTTGGACTTCGGAACCAACAACAATATATCCTGGCCTACCACAGGGATCACCATTATCTCCGGTACTGTTCAATGCCTACACAGTGAGAATTACCAGTGAGCAGATCACTGGACCTGGCAGGACATTGTCATATGCCGATGATGTTTTAGTGTATCGTCAGGGGAAGGATAGAGAGGAGGTTGCTGTGGAACTACAAACCGAACTCAATCGCATAAGTACTTGGTGTGATGAAGCTGGGGCAATGGTCAACCCAACGAAGGCAACAGTGACTTGGTTCTCGTTGAATAATCATATTGTCTACACTCCAACACCAACTGTAATGCTGTGTTCAGAGACGGTGGAAAGAACGCAGGCAATGAATTACCTGGGGATACGGTTTGATCGAAGCCTTGCTTATAATGCGCACATAGACCAGGTGATAACAAAGGCCAAGCGGGGTTTGGCAGCGATGCGGGTGATGGCGGCAGCAAACTGTGAGCAGCGCCATCTATGTCTTCTATACGAGGGGTTGGTCATGTCTGTTTTGGAGTATGCAATGGCAATCCTGACTCTCAGCCATAAGCAGATAGAAAGGATGGAAAGGATACAGAATGAAGCTATGCGCATTATTCTTGGATGTACAAGAGATACAGCATGCAGGGCGATGCGCTACCTTCTTGGTTTTCCAACCATTGAAGAGAGAATACAAGGTTGCAGGGCACGCGCCTACCTCAGAATTAACGCAAGCACACAACATCCACTGCATAGTGAAATTAGGAAGGTGAAGGGCAGCAGGTTAAAAAGAGGACGGTCGTGGATGGGTCAAGCCGAAGACATTCTTCAACAGGTGTGTTCACTTGAGGACTTAGAACCTGGCGAGGAGTGGGTGCGAGTGCCAACAGACTTCTGCACATCCTTTTCAGTTTGCATCCAACTAGATAGAAAATGCAGACAAGAAAATCCGGCTGCTGTTGAGGCTGAAGTACAAGCGTTGATTTTCGAGAATTCGCTAGACGGTGACGCGGTCATCTACACAGGTGGGTCGGTCGTCCGACATGTGAGAAGCTCATGGGCCTTTACAGCTCGGGCCGGAGGGAGAATTGAGAAGGAGGACTCTGGTGATTTCACTGAAACCACAAGTAGCCTGACCATGGAAGACATGGCAGTAAGTAAAGCAATAACATGGCTCGAGACACAGACATTCACTAGGGCTTGTTTCCTTAGCGACTTAATGAACATGCTCAAGAGGATAGAGGAGGGGTCGATCCGAAGAGAATGGTTGCTGCCTCTGGAGCGGTCTCGACTGGCAAAGATTAGTTTCATCTTCGTGCCAGGGCATGCGGGAGTACAAGGAAATGAGCGGGCTGACAAGCTCGCAGGTGAGGCTACTGTGGAGGGCGGAAGTGCCATGGACCAGGCCGACATTCTGAATGCTCTACGAGAAGTAAGACTTTTGCGAGAACCAAGTGATGACTGTGAATCTACAACAATGGCCAGACTGCGAGAGCAGCAAATTAAAAGAGGGGTGGCCAAACAAGAACACTACGCAGGAAGCCAAAGAAGATTTATAAACCAACACAGAACTGGCGTCGTTAGCCGCTACACGTTGCGGGATTTGCTGAGGAGGGGATCCGAGCACTTATGGACTGAATGGTTCGATGTGCAATGAGGATGATCTGTCGACTAACTAACTAACTAACTATTATAAAGATTTTGGATACCAAAGAAACAGTGATTGTAAGAAAAGTTAGGGTTTGGTTGAGAAAGAACAATGCCATATAGTTATTAAAAACAACTTATAAAAATTATAAGGCAATGAGGCTTCATGTTTAGAAAGTACGAGGGTAGGAGGGGGGAAGGGGTAGATATATAATTTGCGAGCAGTCACATTTAGGAGCCATGAGAAACAAATATCTAAGTGAAATAAGGGAATTGCACAAAGAAAATTATGACATAATGTATTTTGATGGATCAATGCGCACCACACAGGTGAAAAGGAATTGCAATCAGTGGATGGAAAGATAAAGCAATTTGTGCCCAGTAGTAAAGGACAGCGTTTGGTCATAACACATGCTGGTAGTACACATAATGGCTTAATACAGAATGTTGGACTCGCGTTCGTATCAAAGCACACAGACAATAGGGATTATCATAATGAGATGAATAGTAATGTATTTAGAGATTGGCTCGAGAATACAGTGCTTCCATCCCTTCATAGACCGTCTTGTCTAATTATAGACAATGCATCATATCACAATGTTGTTGCCCAAGAAGACAAAATACCTACAGCATCGACCACAAAGGAAGCAATAAAGATATGGCTCCTAATGGAAAACATGCCGTTTTTAGAATCGTACTTAAAGCTAAAATTGTTGTTCCTGGTAAAACAGACGCACAGAAGCAAGAAATATCAAATAGACAATTAGATAGAAGAGCAAATCCATAGGTGCTTGAGACTTCCGCAGTACCATTCTCATTTAAACCCGTGTGGGCTAAAATTAAAGGACACGTGGCAGCTGACAATATTACATTCAACTTGTCTGACGTCAAGATACTAACACAGTCTGCGCTATTAAATATTGATAAAAGTTACCTAAAAAAGAACAAAGCGAGGACTGTGTGTTGAACGAGGAAGTCGACTATTGGAGAAAGGATGGATTGAATTTCTATCAACCGAGAACAGTCATCAACCTACTAAAATCGTCCGTTACAGATTAAGGTCTTGGCAGATTGCAGACAATGGTAAAGTTTCATTGTTCCACTCATCTCATCTCATCTCATGATGTTCTTCTTGTACCTTGCGGTGTCGAGGTGAAGTATAAACTTCGTGAGAGTGCCCGATTATGGGCTTCATATATCGGTATTCCCATGGACTCTGCTATTCCCTCCGTCCAACGTTTACGTGGTCGGCCTCTTCCTCTGTTTCCATGTGGTCTGTACATAATTGCTTGTTGTGGTATGCTGTTGACTGGTAACATACTTGCATGGCGAAACCATTTGACTTGCTGCTTTCTAATAAAATCTAGTGCTGCTTTAACCCCCACTTTAGTCCTGATTTCTTCATTTCTGATCTTATCTCTTCTTGCTACGTTGAGTATTCTTCTCAGGAACCTCATTCTGTTGTTGTGATTTTTCTTTTCTCTTTTCCTGTCATTGTCCAGGTTTGGCATTGGTAGCATAGAGTTGGTAGGAAGATTGTGTTGTAAAGTGCTTTCTTAGTAGTTACTGATACATGTTTGTTCTTTAGTATTGGTGCCATTTGTCTAATGAGTTGATTTGCCTTATTGCAACTATTTTCGATCTCGTCTTCTGAGCTGCCATTTGATGATATTATACTTCCCAGGTACTTGAAACTCTTCATCTGTTTCAAGGGATGTTCGTTTAGGTGAATTGTTGTTGTTTGTTCTTCTTTAGTTATAGTCATTACCTCTGTTTTGCTTGTGCTAATTTTCATGTTATGTTCCCTACACATTTCATTTAGACTATTCATGTGGTCTTGCAATTCAGCTTCTGATTTTGCTATTAGTGCTTGGTCGTCTGCAAATAGGAGTTCTCTAATAGTTAGATTTGTAGATGGTTCTTCTTCTGTGTTCTCGTCATGCGGTATTCTTGCTGTCTCTGCTTGGCTGGTTTCTTTACATATGTTGTCTATATATGTTATGAACAAGAGAGGGGACAGGACACAACCTTGTCGTACTCCAGATCTTATAGTGAAGGGTTCTGAGTGTCCTCCAGTTGCTCTCCCTATGCATTCACTGTTGTTGTATAAACTTCTACATAGGTTTGTTAGATGTGTACTTACTCCATATTGTTTAAGGATTTGCCACAACTTGTTTCTATCTACTCTATCAAATGCCTTTTCTTGGTCGACAAATGCTAAGTAGAGTGTTTCATTGAATTCAATTGATTTTTCTATAAGTTGTCTAAGAGCAAAAATTGCATCTGTGCATCCTTTGTTTTTCCTAAATCAAAGTTGTGTTTCGCTTAGCTGGGGTTCTAAAGTAGTTCGTAATCTTTTTTCAAGAATTTTGCAAAATATTTTCCCAGTATGACTCAACAGTGAAATGCCTCTGTATTGTGTGCAGTCTCTTTTGCTGCCTTTGTTTTTCCAAATTGGGATAATTATGGCCTTTCCGCAATCTCGTGGTGTCTGTTGTTCTACCCAAACATGATTGAATAGTCTATGTAGCCAAGTTGTTCCTACTTCTCTTGCTGCTTTAATTAGTTCATTTGGTATTTCATCCTGTCCTGGTGATTTGTTCAATGGGGCTAATCTGATGGCTTCTATAATTTCTTCTTTTAGTATGTCTGGTTCTAGTTCTTCGGTGACATCTGTATAGGTCTCTTGAATTCCTGTGACATCTGCTGGGATGTTGAGAAGTTGTTCGAAATACTGCTTCCATCTTATTAGGATTTGTTTTTGTTCACTTATTGGTTCTCCATTTTCGCTGTTAATTATTTCAGTTGGATCAAAGGGTTCTCCTATGACTCGCATTGCACCTATCTTTTTGTAGAAGTTTCTAGTTGCCTCCTTGTAGTTTTTATTTAAGGTTTCTCCATAATCTTCCCAGTCTTTTTGTTTTTCCCTCTTTACTATTCTATTCACATGTCTTCTCGCTATTCTATATTCTATGCGATCACCTTCCTGTTTGCTCTTCAACCACTTTTTATATTTTTCCTTTTTGTCTTTTACCGCTTTCTTTACTTCTGCGTTCCACCAACTTGTTATTTTCTTTATTCGTGTTTTGCGTTTTTTCGTGTTTCCACATGTTATTTTTGCAGTATTTAAAATGCTTGATTTGAACATCTCCCATTCTTCTTCCACTGTTTTTCTCTCTGTAGGTAATTTTTCAAAGAGTTCAGTTAGTTCTTTCTCATAATTTTCTCTTACTGCCTCGTCTTTAAGGTTTTTTAAGTTTACTGATTCGCATGGCATGTATTTTCCTGCTCTTTGTTTTCTTCTTCTGATTGTTCTTATTGTGGCAACGACTGCTTTATGATCTGTGTTTATACTGAAATTGGGCACTGCCCTTGCATCTAATATATTTCTCTTTCTGTTATTTCTTGTTAATATAAAATCAATTTGGCTTTTAGTATCTAGATCGTTCCATTTATACCATGTGTATACTTGTGAATCTTTATGTTTATAGAATGTGTTTGTTATATAGAGGTCGTGTTGGCTGCAAAGCTCTAATAGTCTACTTCCGTTATCATTCCTTTCATTTTGCTGATCTCCAAATGCTCCCAGATGTTTTTCTATGCCCACTCTGTTATGTCCTAGCCTTGCATTGAAGTCTCCCATAACTATGATGTTGTCCTGCTTATCTATTTTATTTAGTACGTCATGTATGTCTTCGTAGAAGTCCTCGCATTCTTGCTCATTATTGTTTGCATTACATGGTGCGTATATTTGTACATATGTTGTAATTGTTTGTTCTTTTATTCTCACTGTTATGATTCTTTCTGATATATATTTTATTTCTAGTATTCCTCTTGCTAGCCGTGGTTCGATGACTATTCCCACACCGTGTCTTGCCCTTTCTTGCTGTTCTACTCCAGAGTAAACAAATGTGTAACTACGGTGGAGCTCCTTGCATCCATTCCCCTTTGTTCTGCTGTCCGCTATTCCCATCAGTCCAATTTTCCTCTCTTCCATTGTTTCTATAAGCTCCTCTTCTTTACTATTGAAACCACAGACGTTGATTGTGCCTATTTTTTGAGTCGCTGGTCTATCTCTTAGTCCATTAACATTGCCGGGTCGATATCCGTTTGGGTCAGTCCGTATATACTTCTTTGTTTTTCTACGAGCAGTATGAAGATCCCCTGCCGGCTTGCTAGGCCAGTCGCAGGTTTAGGACACAAATCCGACCACAGGGAGTCCATCCCCTATGGCGAGCCATAGCCCCGTTAGCCCATGACCTCGCGGTCATGGTTGCCCGGTCTGCACCACGTGGAGGTGGGGGTTGGCTTGTGTAGTCTGCGGGTCATCGGCAGGCTACTAATTTTCGCTCTTCACCCCTCCTGGGAGAGGCTAGCCGATCCCAACCCTGCTGGCTGCAGGGCCAGGCGCATTCCACACCTTGCAGACCAATGATGAATTTTCAGTTATGCAAGCCCTTAACGGTGCAAACAACTGGCATTGAAGAAGAAAAAAAAAACACTAAACGCAATTAATACTAACAGAAGAGTAATATTGCGGTGAAATCTGACATGTTGTGGCATAATAAGAAACGTGAGATCAAACACGTTGTTAAATGAGAGGACAACACATGAATATACGAATCAATCTATAAACTTCAAAAAGAGGACCAACATCTGAGCCATTAAAAAGAAAATCCACTACAGAGACATTCACAACTATATTCGTCGCGCAAAACAGGTAATCATGTTCCGTCTCTGAACAGTAAACAGCAAAGTAGACAATCTTCTTTCACGAAGACTAAAAACGGTTTTGTCACCCATGTACACGTGTGAACAAACTACACAGACAGCTGAAAAGATCCTTAAACATTGACACATGATGACTAATTTGCGGTATCATCTCTGGTCACTCCATACACATATTATCGCACAGCTGTTTGGAAGCCTTCACGAACTCCATATAAAAAGCTAAGGTATCCTAGTAACATGACTCCTTGTGTACATATTATTAACCAGCAGTTGAACAAACACTGGTATCATGAAGGCTAATAGACTACAATGGCTGGGGCATATAGAAAGAATGGAAGATAATAGGGAAACAAAACTCGCTTACACTCAGGAAATAAATGACCGTAGACCCCGAGGTAGACCAAGAAGACGGTGGAGAGATAATACATGTACAGACCTACAAGCACTTGGAATCAACGACTGGCAAGAGAAGGTCCACCAGAGAGACGAATGGAGACGGATTGTATTTGCAGCAAAGAACCTCAATGGCTCGGAACGCTGAAGAAGAAGAAGAAGTTGAACAAACATGAAGGAAATGAAAAATAAGATAAGAAATATATTCCTTCATCGTTCCTGTTCATTTCCATTTCGATTCCACATTATTTACACCATGCCTCTGTAAATTATCTGATTTTACTAACATTACACATTGCACCCACTTCCATACGAATCTGGATAAGCCTTGTGTCGTCACCCGAAGTGACGTGCATTACTGTAAAACAAGTTTGTTAGCATGAATTCACTACATTGTCGCCAAAAAAATCAAAACACTGTCGCCGCTTTCCATGATTTAAGTTGCCTTTGGAACTATCAAATACATATTCCTTGGGTGGGCTAATTAGAAGATGGTATGACAACTTTTGTAACGATGCAACAGACAGTTTTCAAAACAAAACAAAACAATTGATCGTGGTAAATCATGTGTAAACGGACTATAACTCAATAAACCATGACTAACTCTTGCCTAATTTAGATCAATTTAAGAGGCACACGTTAGTGTGCCTGCCACAAAATAATCATATTACCGGAAAAGATCACTTATTATTAACAAAAGAAAAATAGCAATCATGAATAATACTTATTAGGAGAGAAAATGCCTTAAAATATTATCCATAAGATAGAGAAGACATAAAGGTACATACAGATCTTGTTCTTATACATTAAAGTATATGCTTGGAGCTTGTGGAATTCCAAATGCAAATAAGTGTTTAGTATCTTTCCCATGCAATTATCTTTTATTACATGAAAAGCAGTCAAAATTTATATTAAATCGATAAGTCCCATTTCAATTATGTCCCTTACGTAAAAAAAAACAAAGAATATTAATTATTATTTCCCATTATATCATTTTCTTGTTGTTGCTAAATTTGTAACACAATGTTGTTTAAACTACACTTGCCGTGTCCAGATTAAGACATGGACACATGATAACCGTGGAACACACGCTATCGCACTGGCTAGTACGCTTGGCTGCCAACTTACATGGCATGTGTTCCAATCCCCTATCGGATTGTTTTAAATTTCAGCAGAGCGTCCAGGTCAACCTAGACTAAAATATGTATCAAGAAATGTTCTGGGGAGCAAAGGCGACACGATAATTATAGACCACATCACCCATCGATTGTCCATGTTTCTTCTTCTTATATCTTTCATCTCTTAATGGATCATATTGAGTACACAAATAAATGACCCATTAACACAGTTAAGACTCATAGCGCACATGGTGCTTGACCAATATTCTGTGGACTAATCGGCACTCGATGGATGACGTGGTCAGTGTCCGGCTCACAGACCTCAAGGAACTCACACCAAGCCTGTTTAGAGGTTGATTGGACTCTGTTTCTAAAGTTGTCAAAGCCAACCTCACCCCAACAATCAGTAGCGGCCTCTTATGACATGCATGACAAAGGGCTGATGATGATGCTGATAATAATAACACTGGTCAACACAGTTTCACAAGTTATTTTAGCAGAATTTACATACTCAATTTCTTGTTGATTTTGACATGCTGATTTCAAATATTATAATTTAAATTCACCAAATTGCTTTTTTTAATGTTTATTTTAATGATGAATTTACATTACTGTAATACAAATACTGTATGCTTGTTTAATTCTGTGGAGAGAACAGTTAGTCTTTCTACATTAGCATTATACAAATTGTGGTTACAATTAATTGATATTTGAACATAACATGATAGAAACATTAAAAACATCATTTAATATTCTCATATAATGCTTTAAACAGGCACAATTGTATCAATTCCGTCATTATTTAGTCACTGTTCAAGCTCTCTTTGCTTGTTCTTTGTAGTCAATCGATGAGGGTTCTCTTATCACATACCAACAGTAAACATCAAACATTGAAGGGTTCCAATTGCCTTGATAAATTGTCTCCATAGCAACAATGTCCTGGTGAAATCGTTCACCATGCTCATCACAGACAGCTCCACAGTTTGACGTAAAGAAATCATCATCATCATCATCATCATCATCTTCCACTTCTGCCGTCAAGCGACGTGGGGAGGAATAATTTGCGTTCCAGCGCCCGGTGGACGGCACTGGATAGTGTCATTCCGTGTGGTTGTACAATGTCTCTGATGTCGTCAATCCATTTTCTTCTTGGACGTCCTCGTGGTCTCGTCGCAGATGATCTTTGATGTAAGGCCAGTGATGGTAGTTGCTGATGTTGCATTCTAACAACAAGGCCAAACCACTTGATCTTCTGTCTTTCAATAAATGTGGCACAAGGTGTTGATCCCACAGTCTGTCTGATAGTAGCATTCCTTACTCGGTCTCGGATTGTTAAGTTGGCAGCTCTCCTCAGGCATCTCATTTCGCAGGTGTTGATCTTGCGAAGGTGTAATTTGGATAAAGTCCAGGTTTGAGATTGGTAGCATAGGGTTGGTGTGAATATGCTGTTTATTATCTGTCGTTTTGCGGACATGGGTATGTTTGGATGTTTCAGTAAGGGTGACAGTTGATATGTAAGTGCACTAGCTTTTTGACATCTGATTTCAATTTCTCTGTCTAATCTGCCATCTTCTGTGATCATACTTCCAAGGTATTTGAATTCTTTAACTTGTTTCAGAGGTGTGTTATTTATCTGTATACTTAGTGGGCCTGGCGATCTGCTAACTAGCATTACTTCGGTTTTGGCTGTGTTTATGCTCATATTGTATCTGCTGCAGGTTGAACTCAGATTAGCAATATGATTTTGTAGTCTGCCCTCGTCGCTGTAAAACAGGCACTGATCATCTGCAAATAGAAGTTCATTTATTCCCTGTGGGTCAGTTGTTTCATCTGGAGTTAAGAGTTCTAAATTTTCTGAATCTGGTCTGTCGAGACTTGCTTCTTTGGAAATTCTGTCCATGTAGATATTGAATAGCAGGGGAGAGAGCACACATCCCTGTCTCACTCCTGTATTGACTGTGAACATATCTGATATACCTTCCTGTGTTCTTATTGCACTTTGGCTCGAGTGGTACATGGCTATGATGTTTTCTAGCAGTTGCCCTTCTATCCCATAGTCTTCAAGGATGGTCCATAATTTGTATCTGTCTACTCTATCAAAAGCCTTTTCCTGATCTACAAACACAATATTCTGCTGGTCACTATATTCAATAGTTTTTTCACAAATTTGTCTAAGTGTAAATAATGCATCAGTGCAACTTTTACCTTTCCGAAAACCGAATTGTGCTTTGCTTAACTGTTGTTCAACTATTGGTCTAGCTCTTTGTTCCAAAAGTTTTGCATACATTTTCCCTATATGGCTCAGGAGTGATATACCTCTGTATGTTTCGAACTCTCTCATATTGCCTTTCTTTTTCCATATTGGTAATATTATTGCCTGTTGCCAATCATCTGGGACTTTTCTTTCTTCCCATGCTATATTAAAAAGCCTTGTTAGCCATTTAACTCCTGTTTCCTCACAGGCCTGAATAGCTTCTGTGGTTATTCCATCTGGACCTGGTGATTTGTTTTTAGGACTTTTCTGTATAACTGCTTTGACTTCTGCAGGTTTGAAATTTGGTTCTTGCTGTCCCTGGCGTTTAGGCACAAAAGTGAGGTTTCCTATGTTATCTGTGGGGTTAAGTAGTTCTTGAAAGTATTCAGCCCACCTTGCTAGTCTTTGTTGTGGATTAAATATTGGCATACCTCTTTTGTTGTTTATGATGGTGGTTGGGTTGTAACATGCATCTCTGTTTCTAATTGTGGTGACACGTTTATAAAATTCTCTTGGGCAGTCTTTGCTAAGGGTCGCCATCTGTTCACCGTATATTCTCCAGGATTCATCTTTAGATGCTCTAATTGAAATCCAGAAAGAAATCCAGATGAGAATACTGAAAGTGAAATTTCAAAGACAAGTTACAGACAAGATTCTTATACTTCAGATTGAGAGTTTCTACAATTTAACTGTAATTATCAGATCTGTTTTCGTGCAAATTGTCCACCACTATGAATCAATCAATAAAATGCCGTCTCCAGAATGAAGGTTTGCTGCAATGGATCTCCAACACAGTCTGTCTCTCGCCTTGACTTTCCCAGTTTTTCTAGAACCTCTGCATTTTATTGTTTTTTGTTTCTAAGAAATATGACATATTCGTCTGTATATCCACATCTCCAGGGCTTCTATGCGACTTTCTAGTTGCTTATTCAATATCCAGGCTTCCGCGCCATACAGAAGCGTTGAATATACTTAGTATTTGACAATTCTAATTTTTAATGTCTTATTAATCTCTCTAGATGTTAATACTCATTTCATGCCGTTGAAAGCATTTTTGGCCATTCCTATTCTCTTTTTGATTTCTATTTCACTTCTGCCATCATCTGTTATTATATGTCCAAGATAGGAGAAACTTGTTACTTGTTGCTTGTTTCTGCCCGTTTACTGTGATGATCATTCGTAACCTTTCCTTTTCACTGCTAATTATCATAGTTTTTGTTTTTGGATGTTAATAACCTTTTAGATAGTTGATTTTATTTTTCTTTTAAAGTTTATGACGGAATGAAATAACCAATCTCAGCCAACACTCCTTAGTGGTCTCTTACGAGATGATGTTGGTGATGATGCTATTTCCACAGTTGGTGATGAAACTAATGAATGTAACTAATCTGACGCCAATAATCACTAGTGGTCTCTTACGACATCAATGGCATAGAGGTGATGATGATGATTGTAGCGAAACGCCAGTGGTCCATGTCCTTATGCATTCTTTTATTTTGGGTAGACCGGGCGGAAACGGCTTTCGGAAGCTCTCAGTTCTCTTGTTCTCTCAAATCTCCATGAAAGATGGTTCTTTGGGTTATCTTCCTATCACAATCTTTACATGGAGCAAGTAGCCAATGTCTTTCACATCGGGTAAACCCGATGGAGCGCCTTGCGCCAAATGTGCGCTGGTGCGGCTGCTAAGCAATTCATGGCCGTGTACACACCTACCGTTGGATAGTGGCATCTTGTCAAGTCGATTTGAAGATTGGGACAGAGATGCAACATCCTACTGAAGTGGTGAAGAAAGGTAGGGCTTGGGTTGTGGGTACTCCAGCCAAACATGGAGTTATAAATATACAATGTGTTGAAGGGGAAGATGAATTGGCGAAAGGCCAATCATAACCAATGACGAGTTGGGTGACCGTTAGCCGATCTGGCTGCGCGTCTTGTCCTTGGCATAGCCGGGGAAGTGAATCTGAACCATATATCTCCCAAGAGGATTTCATTTGTTCTTGGCGTCAGATGAGCTATCTTTCTATCTACGGCTTGAATTGGACAGATTGTCATCTTTCTGTTGTATATACTCAGTGGATGGCTATGGTATTCTTGGGGATGGGGTACACCAATCTCTGATCTATCTTCTTGAGCCAGAAGAGGCCATTCACAGGACTATCTCTTTCATCTGTTACTAGATAGGATGATGTAGGGAAGATAATGGACTTATTTATCTCATTTAGAGAACCTGCATTCCGCTAAATCTATGTGTTCTGTGGGGCACTGCTGGTACATTGCGGCGACAGCTCAAACAAGAGCAGAGCCGGGAGGGGGTAGTATCTTCTTTCCTATTCTTGCAGGGAGTGGGGAACTACACTGCGTGCCATACAACCCCATTACTATACTATTAGGTAATGAGATGTAACACACAGATTACTGGGCGCACCACACCACAAGATCTTGCGGGTGAGAAAGGCATGGTTTGCAAGTGAGAGGGAAGCATGGGAATGAATGTGCCCAATCATAATAAAGGCTTGGTATGAGTGTGGAGGGTGTGTCTTGTGGCCAAAAAGACAACCGGACTTCGTCCAGCTGGAGGTCTACTCAAACCCGGACGTGGCCAATCCAGGGGCTACCTGACAGGTCAAGCCTAGTCAATCAGGTATTAAATATAGTGTATTTGTGTGATACATGAGTCAGCCCAGTCGCTCAGGTTTTATTTGTCATCTCCAGGGTCCTCTTCTATGGGAAGTGACTATGTCTTCTAAGGGACATTATCACCAGTGCTTCTAGGCTAACGCCAATATGTCCAACGAGGCCAACTCAAGGTTTGGTGTGCTTAACTCTGAGACAGAGGCAAGGTGCAGGTCTTGAGGCAAGGACAGTTTGTATGACTGGTGCATTGCCGGTTTTGTTTTAACAACATACGCCTGAGAGCAGTTGTTGTCTGGAGGGAGCCTGAGAGTGATTTTCGGGCCTACCCATTTTATAGCGGACATTAAAAGGACCCATCCATTATCCTTCACAAACACCTCACCTTATCGGCAACACTAAGGCCTTTCATAGGTCAGTGAAGACCTAGTGCCGAACTAATTCAGATGACAATGAACAGAAGTCCTCAACAGACCAGTCGCTTGGATTCTACAAAAGCCGGTTGAACCTACACCCAGTTGCTGGAGAAGGAAGGTGATTCGGACATCTTTGGTGAGAAGTGTGTGGACAGATCAGACAGTATCTGAAGCTGGATCTGTGACTGTGGCGACTTGAGGCTCTGTGTTGGAACTTTACCAGTGTAGTGTCTGTGTAGATCTATCTGTTTATCTGCCTTTATGTGTTCCTGTGCTGTTCTTGATTAGGTTAATAAAATTACTTCCAAGTTGTTCTGACGACTGCCATGGTATTTATGCGTCAGCCAGAAGAACACTGCAGGAAATAGGTCCATAGGTCGAAAGAAAGAGTGACAGTGAGTCCAGGGAAAACGGAGGAGGGTTGGCAGGTAAAGACCTATCCCAGCCAGGGCTATAGAAGATATTTGAAATATTGTGACCGGGCTATTTGGGACCCTCCACGTAGCTTGTTACAATTTCTGGGGGCACGTCCCGGGATATTTGAAATCCTGGTGGAGTTTTGGCTGATTTAGTGATAGGGGACAGATATCCTTGTTTTCTATCAATAGGTTCTGCCTACCGTGCCTGGCTATTGTCTATACTCTTCCTGACACAGACTGACCGACATACGACGTGTTGTGGTCGTGTAATGTAACTTGTTGTGTAATTGTGAGAAAAATTTTATTAGACAATTACCTCTTCCCTTACCCGCTGAGTTCAAGATGGCATCAGCTGGGTTTAATGTCGCTGACGTACAGGCTACAGGGCGTGAGATGGGATATGATGGAGCGGAGTTACAGAAATATGTGCAGGAGGTGGAAAGAGACTACAGACAGGCTGTGCGCGAAGCCAAGAGGATTGAGGCGGAGGCTGAGGCTAGGAGGATGGAGGCTGAGGCCAAGAGGATTGAGGCGGAGGCTGAGGCTAAGAGGATGGAGGCTGAGGCCAAGAGGATTGAGGCGGAGGCTGAGGCTAGGAAGATGGAGGCCGAGCAGGCAGTCAGAGACCATGAGTTCCGTATGAGAGAGTTGGAGCTGAAAGCTCAAACTGCCAAGGAAAGAGACGGTGCAGTGGGAGACGCAGTTCTCCCTGACTCAACAACTTCTGGTAGCGGTCCATACCAGGCAATGAAGTTCCCATTACTCCCGTTCGATGAACACAAAGATAAGATCGACCAGTATCTTCACAGATTTCGGTCGATGGCTTTGGCTATGGGATTGGAACGAGGGAAATGGAACTTGAAACTCTCACAGGGCCTGAGGGGGACCGCGTACGAGGTCTATTCTAGGTTGCCACCTGGTATGGAGAATGACTATGAAGCTCTGGAGAAAGCACTTTTGAAAAGGTTCCAGATGACAGCTCATACTTATCGACAACAGTTCAGAAAGTCGAAGAGAGAGCCAGGAGAGATGTTCGCAGCCTACAGTGTCAGATTGAAGTCTTACCTTTTGAAGTGGATGTCTTTAGCTGGATTTGCTAACGACTATGAAAGTTTGGAAGAATTGGTGGTCGTGGACCAAATGAAGAGAATGATGCCTAAGCCATTGCAAACCTTCTTGCTTGAAAATGGGGCAGAAAGGTTGGACATAGTGAACACGTTGGCGGAAAGGTATGTGCTAGCTCATGGGGATAATGGGGAATTGTCACAACCCAATCCCCGACCACCAGACACATGGGCTGGAAAGAAGAAGAACCCTAAAACAGCTCACACCAAGAAGGAGGATCCTTTCGATAAAGTTCCTAGTAAGAAACCCTCTGGTAAGAGTCCACCTGGATCTCCTAAAAGAAAGTGGAGTGAAAAGTGGTGCGCCTATTGCAAATCTCCCACACACAATACGGTAGATTGCCGGCGTAAACAGAAAGACTCTCACTATGCTGCTTGTCTTGTAGAAACCGGGGAAGGGTCTCACAAGGAGGTAGAAGGGAGGGATCTTGGGAACAAAGATTTAGAAAAACCACCAGTAGTAGAAACGGTACTTGTGAACGGTCAACTAGTTGAGTGTCTCTACGACACAGGTCTGCAGTTTGAGGCTGTAATTTCATCACATTTAGTGAGCCCAGAGCAGCTAACCGGGGAATCTATTGAGATTCAAACGGCGACAAAGAGTGCGGTAGCGATGTCTCTTCCAATTGCGAAGGTGGACATCAAATCAAAATATGTTACCGGCACTATACAGGCAGCCGTTCTGCTAGATCCTATCTTCCCAATGATCTTGGGTTGTCGCTACGTCTTTCTAGGGATTCCAACCGAACCCATGTACGTAGGGGCAATGCAAACCAGATCTCAATTGGAGGATGAGCAGACGCCGGCCTTGATTGTGAATCCCTTGCCTGGGGAGTTACGAGCTGCTCAAAGCCAGGATGCTACTTTGCAACCTTGCTTCAACCAGTTGCCAAAAGGTTCTGACCCACCAAGACGGGGTCAGTATTATATGAAGAATCGGTTACTGTACCGGAGAGCCGGAGTGGAGGATCACCAGCATGGACAGCTGGTGGTTCCTAAGGCTTATCGGGAACAGCTTCTTCATATGGGACACACCATTTCTTTCAGTGGACATATGGGTGTCGGGGCAACTCTCCAGCGCATTTCCTGCCATTACTACTGGCCAGGGATGACTGGAGACGTGCGTAGGTACGTCAAGTCGTGCCCAGAGTGCCAGCGTGTGGCACCAAAACACTGGACAGCTCCGGTAGTTCTGGGAGACATGCCCATTATGAACTATCCTTTCGAGAGAGTTGCCATCGATCTTGTTGGTCCTCTTCCTAGGACTAGGAAGAGGAATAAGTACATTCTCACGATGGTGGATTGCTGTTCAATGTGGGGCGAGGCGATACCTTTGGCCACAATCGACTCTAAGCGAGTGGCTGATGCACTGATGGAGACCTTTACTAGGTTGGGATTTCCCAACCAGATCCTAACGGACAATGGGTCTCAGTTCTGTGGTAAGCTGATGGAAGAAGTCTTTCGTATCTTCCAGACCAACCACATTCACACAAGCCCGTATCACCCTCAGTCTAATGGGCAAGTAGAGAGGTTTAATGGTACCTTGATGACCATGCTTCGGAAGCTGGCACAAGAGAAACCAGACAGATGGGATGAGTATATCTCAGCCGCCTTGTTCGCCTATCGGGAGGTTCCCCATGGGTCGACCGGGTTGCCTCCAGCCACTCTACTATTCGGGAGGCCAATCAAGGGTCCCTTAGAAGCCTTATTGAGATGTTGGACAGAGGAGGAAACTTCTGAAGAAGCTGTATCCTCATATAAATACGTCGAAGAGTTAAAGAAGAAACTCCAGACGGGTTGGGCTTTGGCAGCTCAGAATCTGAGGGCGGCCAGAAAGAGACACGCGGCCTACTACAATAGAAGGACGAAAGATCGGTCTCTTAAGGTGGGGGATCGGGTTCTGTTGTTACTTCCAGTAGGTTCCAATAAACTCGAGATTGGTTGGCAGGGGCCTTTCCCGGTGGAAAGGGTTGTCTCCCGCACCAACTATGCCATCCGGATCAGGGGGAAATCTAAAATCTTCCACATTAACCTTCTCAAAAAGTATGAAGAACGATCTGATGGTACTTCTCTCCCACTCATGACTATGGCGGTCGCGATGGAAACTGAATCGGGCGAAGAAACGGATAGGGGGTATCCATTACACCCTGGGGAAACCTATAGGGATGTACATATAAATCCTGATCTGTCGGCTGAAGAAACAGACCGTGTCATCCGTTTGTTGGAGTCCCATCAGCAGATTCTTACCGATCGGCCAGGGCGGACAGGGTTGGTCGAGTTTGATATGACTCTGACTACCCAAGACCCCGTTCGCCAGAAAATATATCCAGTGCCATTTTCGAAAGAGAAGGCCCTGGAAACTGAAATCCAGAAGCTTCTGGACGACGACATCATCACTCCTTCGACTTCTCCTTATAATGCCGGGGTTGTCTTGTTGAGGAAGCCAAGCGGGGAACACCGCTTATGTATTGATTACAGGCATTTAAATAATTGTACGACATTCCAAGTTGAGCCGTTACCAAACACAAATCAATTGTTTGCCAGATTAAATAGGGCAAAGTACTTCTCAAAAATTGATTTAAGCCGGGGATATTATCAGATCCCTGTGAAGCCTGAGGTTCGGCCCATGCTCGCTTTCAGTACTCCGAGTGGCCATTACGAATTTAAGGTGATGCCTTTTGGGCTGAGCAATGCGCCCAGTGTGTTCACACGCATGATGAGAAAGTTATTAGACCCTTTAAGGGATCCCTCTGTCGTCTCGTTTATGGATGATATTCTCATCGCGTCTGACAATCTGAAAGATCACCTGAAATCCTTGGAAAAGATCTTCATAAGATTGAAAGAGGAGGGGTTAACCGCCCGTCCAGCCAAATGCATGATTGGTTATCAATCCTTGGAATTTCTGGGACACACTATTACCCCAGGGGGACTGGTACCGGAAGAAAAGAATATTGAGAAGGTCCGTCTCGCACCCCGTCCTAAATCCAAAAAGGACGTTAGGTCTTTCTTGTCTCTGTGTGGGTTTTACCAGAAATTCATTCCAAAGTTCAACGAAATTGGAGCGCCGTTAACCGAAACCCTGAAGAAAGGATCGCCAGATCCTATAGTCTGGACCCCGAGCTGTGAAGAGGCTTATGGGAAGCTGAAACAGGCGTTGGTGGATAGGCCAGTCCTGCAACTCCCGAATTTGGAGAAAACGTTTGTTCTGAGAACCGACGCGAGTAACATAGGGATTGGAGCAACTCTGTTGCAAGAAGGGCGAGATAATCCTTCGGTGTTGTGTCCGGTGGCGTATGCCAGTAGAAAACTGTTACCCGCCGAACGGAATTATTCCACCGTCGAACGGGAATGTCTAGCTCTAGTGTGGGCGGTACAGAAATTTCAACCTTATCTATATGGAGTCCAGTTCAAAGTGCAGTCCGACCATCAACCTCTGACGTTCTTGGCAACTTCTAAGAAACTGAACGCGAGGTTGATGAGATGGTCATTGCTCCTACAACCGTATCAGTTCACGGTCGAATACATCCCCGGAAGGGAGAATGTGGGAGCAGATTTTTTATCACGGCATCCTATGGTTGAATGTGAGGGTGGGGTCATTCGAACAGAACCACTGACAGTAGAAAGTTCGTAGGGTTCGACTTTCTTAAGAGGGGGCCTATGTAGCGAAACGCCAGTGGTCCATGTCCTTATGCATTCTTTTATTTTGGGTAGACAGGGCGGAAACGGCTTTCGGAAGCTCTCAGTTCTCTTGTTCTCTCAAATCTCCATGAAAGATGGTTCTTTGGGTTATCTTCCTATCACAATCTTTACATGGAGCAAGTAGCCAATGTCTTTCACATCGGGTAAACCCGATGGAGCGCCTTGCGCCAAATGTGCGCTGGTGCGGCTGCTAAGCAATTCATGGCCGTGTACACACCTACCGTTGGATAGTGGCATCTTGTCAAGTCGATTTGAAGATTGGGACAGAGATGCAACATCCTACTGAAGTGGTGAAGAAAGGTAGGGCTTGGGTTGTGGGTACTCCAGCCAAACATGGAGTTATAAATATACAATGTGTTGAAGGGGAAGATGAATTGGCGAAAGGCCAATCATAACCAATGACGAGTTGGGTGACCGTTAGCCGATCTGGCTGCGCGTCTTGTCCTTGGCATAGCCGGGGAAGTGAATCTGAACCATATATCTCCCAAGAGGATTTCATTTGTTCTTGGCGTCAGATGAGCTGTTGCTATCTTTCTATCTACGGCTTGAATTGGACAGATTGTCATCTTTCTGTTGTATATACTCAGTGGATGGCTATGGTATTCTTGGGGATGGGGTACACCAATCTCTGATCTATCTTCTTGAGCCAGAAGAGGCCATTCACAGGACTATCTCTTTCATCTGTTACTAGATAGGATGATGTAGGGAAGATAATGGACTTATTTATCTCATTTAGAGAACCTGCATTCCGCTAAATCTATGTGTTCTGTGGGGCACTGCTGGTACATTGCGGCGACAGCTCAAACAAGAGCAGAGCCGGGAGGGGGTAGTATCTTCTTTCCTATTCTTGCAGGGAGTGGGGAACTACACTGCGTGCCATACAACCCCATTACTATACTATTAGGTAATGAGATGTAACACACAGATTACTGGGCGCACCACACCACAAGATCTTGCGGGTGAGAAAGGCATGGTTTGCAAGTGAGAGGGAAGCATGGGAATGAATGTGCCCAATCATAATAAAGGCTTGGTATGAGTGTGGAGGGTGTGTCTTGTGGCCAAAAAGACAACCGGACTTCGTCCAGCTGGAGGTCTACTCAAACCCGGACGTGGCCAATCCAGGGGCTACCTGACAGGTCAAGCCTAGTCAATCAGGTATTAAATATAGTGTATTTGTGTGATACATGAGTCAGCCCAGTCGCTCAGGTTTTATTTGTCATCTCCAGGGTCCTCTTCTATGGGAAGTGACTATGTCTTCTAAGGGACATTATCACCAGTGCTTCTAGGCTAACGCCAATATGTCCAACGAGGCCAACTCAAGGTTTGGTGTGCTTAACTCTGAGACAGAGGCAAGGTGCAGGTCTTGAGGCAAGGACAGTTTGTATGACTGGTGCATTGCCGGTTTTGTTTTAACAACATACGCCTGAGAGCAGTTGTTGTCTGGAGGGAGCCTGAGAGTGATTTTCGGGCCTACCCATTTTATAGCGGACATTAAAAGGACCCATCCATTATCCTTCACAAACACCTCACCTTATCGGCAACACTAAGGCCTTTCATAGGTCAGTGAAGACCTAGTGCCGAACTAATTCAGATGACAATGAACAGAAGTCCTCAACAGACCAGTCGCTTGGATTCTACAAAAGCCGGTTGAACCTACACCCAGTTGCTGGAGAAGGAAGGTGATTCGGACATCTTTGGTGAGAAGTGTGTGGACAGATCAGACAGTATCTGAAGCTGGATCTGTGACTGTGGCGACTTGAGGCTCTGTGTTGGAACTTTACCAGTGTAGTGTCTGTGTAGATCTATCTGTTTATCTGCCTTTATGTGTTCCTGTGCTGTTCTTGATTAGGTTAATAAAATTACTTCCAAGTTGTTCTGACGACTGCCATGGTATTTATGCGTCAGCCAGAAGAACACTGCAGGAAATAGGTCCATAGGTCGAAAGAAAGAGTGACAGTGAGTCCAGGGAAAACGGAGGAGGGTTGGCAGGTAAAGACCTATCCCAGCCAGGGCTATAGAAGATATTTGAAATATTGTGACCGGGCTATTTGGGACCCTCCACGTAGCTTGTTACAATGATGATGATACTTACGTGGGTGGTGATGAAACATCCACAAAGGTCTACACTGAAAGAGCACAACACGGTCAAGTCAAATATTGTTATGGAAGCTAATATGTAAATGCATTCTTCTAGAAATGAATTCAGAATGTTAGATAGGCAGGGGGACAGAATGTCAGGCATGACTGGCAGATAGTAGGCTAACACTGTTTGTATTCGAAGCCGATTGTATACCAAGGTGACAAGTTTAATTCATACACTAATAATAAAAAAGATCGTATTTAGTTCTAAATTCATTGTTTACTCTGAGCTTGAACTAAGACCAGACAATCGGTTACTATAGTTGGTTAAATACTTACTCACTAAACCATGTTATTCTAATTTATTTCCAGTCAGTTAGTCAGTTAGTCGACAGGTCATCCTCATTGCAAATCGAACCATTCAGTATATAAGTGCTCGGATCCCCTCCTCAGCAAATCCCGCAGCGTGTAGCGGCTAACGACACCAGTTCTGTGTTGGTTTATCAATCAACTTTGGCTTCCTGCGTAGTGTTCTTGTTTGGCTACGCCTTTTTTAATTTGCTGTTCTCGCAGTCTGACCATGGTTGTAGATTCACAGTCATCACTTGGTTCTCGCAAAAGTCTTACTTCTCTTAGAGCATTCAGAATGTCAGCCTGGTCCATGGTGCTTCCGCCCTCCACAGTACCCTTACCTGCGAGCTTGTCAGCCCGCTCATTTCCTTGTACTCCTGCATGCCCTGGACACGAAGGAGAAGCTAATCTTTGCCAGCCGAGACCGCTCCAGAGACAGCAATCACTCTCTTCAGATGCACCCAGTCACTATACTCTTGAGCACACTCATTGAGTCGCTCAGGAAACATGCCCTATTCAATGTCTGTGTCTCAAGCCATGTTATGCTTTACTTACTGCCATGAATTCCAAAGTCAGGCTGCTTGTGTTCTCAACAAAAGCACCGGAGTCCTCCATCACAATTCTCCCTCCGGCCTGAGCTGTAAAGGCCCATGAGCTTCTCACGCGTCGGACGACCGACCCATCTGAGTAAATGACAGCATTACCATCTACCGAATTCTCGAAAATCAACGCTTGTACTTCCGTCTCCACAGCAGCCGGATTTTCTTGTCTGCATTTTCTGTCTGGTTGGATGCAAACTGAAAAGGACGTACATAAATCTGTTGGCACTTGTACTCACTCGTCGCCAGGTTCTAAGTCTTCCAGTTAACACACCTGTTGAAGAATGTCTTCGGCTTAACCCACCCACGACCTTCCTCTTTTTAACCTGCTGCCCTTCACCTTCCTAATTTCACTATGCAGTGGATGGTGTGTGTTTGCGTTAACTCTGAGGTAGGCACGTGCTCTGAAAATATGTATTTTGTCTTCAATGGTTGGAAAATCAAGAAGGTAGCTCATCGCTCTGCATGCTGTATCTCTTGTACATCAAAGAATAATGCGCATAGCTTCGTTCTGTATCCTTTCCATACTTTCTATCTGCTTACGGCTGAGAGTCAGGATCGCCATCGCATACTCCAAAACAGACATGACCAGTCCCTCGTATAGAAGACATAGATGGCGCTTCTCACAGTTTGCTGCCGTCACCACCCGCATCGCTGCCAATCCCAGATTGGCCTTTGTTATCACCTGGTCTATGTGCTCATTATAAGCAAGGCTTTGATCAAAGCGTATCCTCAGGTAGTTTATTGCCTGCGTTCTTTCCATAGTCTGTGAACACAGCTTTATAGTTGGTGTTGGAGTGTTGACAATGTGATTATTCAACGAGAACCACATCACTGTTGCCTTTATTGGGTTGACCGTTGCACCAGCTTCAACACACCAAGTACTTATGCGACTGAGTTCGGTTTGTGGTTCTACAGCAACCTGATCTCTATCCTTACACTGACAATACACTAAAACATCGTCGGTATATGACAATGTCTTCCCCGGTTCAGTGATCTGCTCGCTGGTGATCCTTACAGTGTAGGCATTGAACAGCACCGGAGATAATGGTGATCCCTGTGGTAGGCCGGGATATATTGTTGTTGGTTCCGAAGTCGAAATGCCACATCTAAAAGCTACTTTCCGTTGGAAGAAAGCTGCAATTTGTTTCCAGTTTTATTTCCAGTTAAAAGGCACAAGTTAATGTGTCTGACAAATAAACAGTACATTATCTCAATTAACAATAATGTAAAATATTTATTAGGAGAGAAAATGCTTTACAATATTATACTTATAGAAATACATAATTACAGTTACTTAAAGCGGTTGTTTTAAAAAAATATAAAATATAACACTGAAGCGTACAGAATGGAATGTTTGAATGCGTGCTTAACGTTTTTGTAGCAATTGTGTTTTATTTACCAAAACGAAAATTGATATTAAAACGATAAGTTCTATTTCGATTATGCCCCTTATGTTAAATATTGTTATTTCCCATTATATCTTTATTATTGCTAAATTTGTAAAACAATGTTGTTTAATCTAGGCATTCTGTGATCGGATTACGACATGGGCACATGATTACGGTGAAGCCCACGCTAGCGCAGTGGCTAGAACGCTTGGCTGTCGACTGGTTTGTCATTTCTTCCAATTCCTTATCCGATTATTTAAACAAATCAGCAGGGCTTCCAGGTCAACGTAGAATAAAAATGTATCAGGAAGTGTTCTGGGGAGCAAAGGGGGCCGGTAAATTAAAGACCACATCACCCATCGATTGTCGATGTTTCTTCTTCTTCTTCTTCTTCTTCTTCTTCTTCTTCTTCTTCTTCTTCTTCTTCTTCTTCTTCTTCTTCTTCTTCTTCTTCTTCTTCTTCTTCTTCTTCTTCTTCTTCTTCTTTCTGCCTCTTCTTCTTCTTCTTCTTCTTCTTCTTCTTCTTCTTCTTCTTCTTCTTCTTCTTCTTCTTCTTCTTTCTGCCTATTCTTCTTCTTCTTCTTCTTCTTCTTCTTCTTCTTCTTCTTCTTCTTCTTCTTCTTCTTCTTCTTCTTCTTCTTCTTCTTCTTCTTCTTCTTCTTCTTCTTCTTCTTCTTCTTTCTGCCTCTTCTTCTTCTTCTTCTTCTTCTTCTTCTTCTTCTTCTTCTTCTTCTTCTTCTTCTTCTTCTTCTTCTTCTTCTTCTTCTTCTTCTTCTTCTTCTTCTTCTTCTTCTTCTTCTTCTTCTTTTTTTTTCCATCTCGTAATGGATTCAACTAAGTGAAATGTAAAGGAACGATTCATATGCATTAAGACGCATTAGGCATACAGTGTTAGACACATATAGTTTATATGATTCGGCACTGGATGGATGATGTGGTCAGTGACACACCGGCAATGGATCATAGGACCTCAATCAACTGGCGCCAAGAGCTTTTAGATGGTTGGTTTTATTTTGTCTTTAAATTTTTCGACGGTACGGAATAGCCAATCTCAAGAAACAATCCTTACTGGCCTCTTATGACATCAACGGCATAGAGATGATGATGATGATGATGATGATGATGATGATGATGATGATGATGATGATGATGATGATGATGATGATGATGATGATGATGATGGTGATGATGATGATGATTCCACGGTTGGTTATGAAACTAATGAATGTAACCAATCTCCCGAAAACAATCACTAGTGGCCTCTTACGACATTTATGAAAAGGGGATAATGATCATCATGATGATGATACTTACGTGGATGGTGAGGAAACGTCAACAATATCCTACACCTGAAGGTGCACAACACGGTCAAGTCAAATATTGTTATGGAAGCTAATAAATAAATGCATTCTTCTAGAAGTGAATAAAGAATGTTAGATAGGTAGGGGGACAGAATGTCAGGCAGGGAGCGAGGAGCGGCTCACCGAGTGGGTAGACCGCCGGACTCTCCTTCGGGAGACCCTCGTTCGATCCTCGGTAAGGTATGGGATTTGTTTCTGTCGGGGGCAAAAAGAAAATCCTAACCTGTACAGTTCGCGGCGACTGCACTAGCCAGGCGGCCTTAATTCCTCAGGTTCAAAGACCACTCTGCCACTCACAGAAGTTACTATATTGGCAGTGATTGACAGTTTTTAATGACAGATAGGCAGGGGGACAGAAAGTCAGGCATGACTGGCAGATAGTAACACTATTTGTATTCGAACCCGATTGTACAACAAGGTGACACGTTTAATTGATTCACTACTAATAAAAGGGATCGTATCTAGTTCCAAATTCTTTGTTTACTATTAGCTTAACCTACGAAATACTTACTCACTAAACCATGCCTATTTCTATCCTAATGTAAACATTGACACTTTGCCGTCTTGACAGACGATAGTTTGTGCTATAATAAGGCATAATAACTTTTACCCATGGCGGTCGCGAATGTGACTGATAAGGCCAATTCGCGCTGTAAATTTTCGTTCACAGTGGGTGCATGTGAACACGTGGTCATTTCCACCATCATGCACCATCTTACGTCTCACACGCTCGGTGTGTGAATTATATGCAATAATTTTCTCCTTTGTCTTTATTCCATTTCTGATGTTTGCCCTCCATGCAACACGTTCAGCGGCGACTTGCTCCCAATGTGCATTATCAATGCCTGTATCAAGCATGTCTCGCTTACACACATCTTTGTATCGTAGTAGAGGCCGACCCTGAGATCTCTTACCCATCTGTAATTCACCAAACAAGATGTCCTTTGGTATTCTACCATCATCCATCCTCCTAAGATCCTCCAGATCTGAAAACTCCAATGAGTCCCTACACATTTAACCGAAAACTCTTTCAATATTTAATCCATACCGACTATATGCCACCATAATTCATTTACTGGTATAATTGTTCATTATAATTGTTTAACTATAATTGTTCACTATATATGTGTGTGCGTGTGGGAGAGAGAGAGAGAGAGAGAGAGAGAGAGAGAGAGAGAGAGAGAGAGAGAGTGAATGTGTGTGCGCGCACGTGCATGCGTGTGTGTGGAGAGAGTGATTCAGCGAGAAATGGTGAGGGAATGTGTCAGTGCGTGCATTCGTACGTGTATGTGTGAGAGTGAATAAGGGCGTGTGTGGGTGCGTGCATTCATGCGTATGTGTATGTATGAGAGAGTGTGATTGAGAGAGTGAGTGTGTGTGTGTGTGAAGGATTGTGTGTGAGAGAGTAAGTGAGTGAATGAGTGAGAGAGTGAGTGTGTGTGAGTGAGTGAATGAGTGTTAGAGTATGTGTGTGTGTGTGTGTGTGAGAGAGAGAGAGAGAGAGAGAGAGAGAGAGAGAGAGAGAGCTGAGCAGACGCATGTCATGTAGTACGCAGGTTACGTAACACGCGAATCCATATGTTTGTGTATTCTCATCTGTCATGTTATCAGTTAAATACCATTTGATTTTATCATGTATAATGTAAACTTATGTACATTACTGTAGTTTGAGTGAGAGACAGAATCAGTGAGCGTGAGAGTGAATGTGTGTGTGTGTGTGTGTGTGTGTGTGTGTGTGTGTGTGTGTGTGTGTGTGTGTGTGTGTGTGTGGGAGCATCACTATTGTTACTTCACACGCTGTTTATGTACACATTTTTCTCCATATTTACCATTTTTATGAGACTGCTCACGACAATTGTCAGTGTATATGTGTGAGTAAAGTGTGGGAGTTTGTTCATACTAGTTTCAATGCTCACGTGAGGCATTTTGTATTTGTCTAGATGTGAGGATGTGTTAGTGTGTTTGGAGGATGTGTGTGAGTGTGGGTGTTAATGTGTGGGTGTTAATGTGTGGGTGGGGGTATGCGTTTGGATGGGTTGAGATGTGTGGGTGTTGGTGGGTAGTGATATTTGAGGGTGTTGGAGGGATGTGTGGATGGATGTGTGGGGGTGAAAGTAGGGGTGTGGGAATGGGTGTGGGGGATGTGTGTATGGGTGGAGGGTTTGTGCATGGGACCGGTGCGGGGGATGTGTGTTTGGGTGGGGGATATGTGTGGGTGGGTGGAGATGTGTGGATGGTTTGGGGAAGTATGTGTGAGTGGCAGTGTTGTGTGGGTAGGGGATTGTGTGGGTGGATTGCGGATGTAAGGGCGGGTGGGGAGAAGTGTATGGTGTGTGGATTTGGGATATGTGTTCGGTGTGTTGATGGGGGATGTGCTGATGGGAGGTATGTTTGTGGTGGTATGGGTGAGGATATGTGTGTGGGTGGGGGATAGTTTGTGGTGTGAGAGATGTGTGTGGTGGGTGCGGGGAATGTGTGTATGGGTGGGGGATATGTGTGGGTGAGTAGGGGGGGTGTGGTGGTTGGGAGAAGTATGTGTGGGTGGTGGGGGTGTGTGGATGGGAGATGTGTGCGTGGATAGAGAATGTGTGGGTGGGGGTGTATGAGTGGCTTAGGGATGTGTAGATGGGTGAGGGATGTGTATGTGTCGGGGTGGGGTGCGTGAGTGGGTGGATGATGTGTGTGGGTAGGGGTATTATGATCGAGAGATGTTTGGCTGGGGTGGGTGGGAGTGTGTGGGTGCGTAGTGGAGGATGTGTGCGTGAGTGAGTGAGTGTTGGTGGATGGGTGGGAAATGCATGTGTGGGTGGGGAGAGGTGCATGGTGTGTTGGTTGGGGATATTGTGTGGGTGGGGTATGTGTGTGTGGGTGAGGGTATGTGAGTGTATGGGTAAGGGTATCTGTGTGGGTGTGGAAGGGAATACTGTGTGGTATGTGGGTGGGGATATGTGTGTGGTGTGTAGGTGGGGATGCATGGTGGTATGTGGTATGGTGGTGTGGGATGTGTTGATGAGGGATATGTGTACGGTGTGTGGGTTGGGAATACATAACTTGATCCAATAATTATTTGCACACTGCCTGGAAGCCTTGTGCACATCCTTCCTAGCTTGCCTTAGCTCATTCAGAGTGTTACGCGTTGGTATTTCCTTGTTTCGTAAGAGAGCTATCTTCTTCTCATCAATCAAGGGCTGCAGAGCCTGGCTGTTTGCCGTAAACTAGTCCTGCCTCTTATGATCCACAGTGTCGTAAACCCCTACAGCAGTTTTATAAAGAGTTTCCTTAAGTTGACCCCACTTTTCATTTACTGTACAATGTTCTGGTTTATCAGTGAAAGCGTCTTTAAGTTGCTGTTGAAACTGAAAGCACTTTTCAGGATCGTGAGTGTTAATAATATTAATCCTGGGGCTAGAATTGTGTTTAGATGTGTAGATTCTCTTTGGTCTCAATCTAACCCGTGCAACAACCAAAGAATTATCTGTATCACAGTCAGCACTGTGGTAACTTCGAGTCAATGATATATGGTTCAGATGTTGTCTCCGTGTGATGATGAAGTCCAACTGGTGCCAATGGCCGGATCTTGGATGTTTCCATGTGACCTTATGCAGCTCTTTTGTTTTAAAAAAAGAGTTTGTAATCATAGATCATTTCTGGTGCAATGCTCCAGCAGCCTTTGCCCATTTTCATTCATGCCACCGATGTTGTATTTTCCAAGGCACACTGGCCATAAACTCGAGTCCCGTAACAGTTGCCTCTCGCTTTGATTCCGAGACCAGTTAAGACAAGGGATGGAGTTACTGCCTCTCTATATCACAAAGCCTGGGCTGAAGTATAGAGATCATGTGTTGCCCATGCAGCATGATCCCTCTCTTGGCCTGCCTAGTTCACTCCAGAGGAAAGGTAACTCCCCTATATCTGGAACAAGACAATCTGCAGAAGCTGCCGTATCAGCAAAGCAATTATCGTATTAATTATCTTATCCTAATGTAGTTCAAGTTAAAAGGCACACGTTAATGTGCCTGCCAAAACAAAAAAACAGTAATATAATCCCAAACGGCACTAAATAAATGCCACTGATAACATAAATGTATGATGTTTATTAGGAGAAAAATTGCTTTAGAATATTATCCATAAGGAAATGAAGAGTTAAAGTGACTTAAAGAGGTTGTTTCAAAAAATAAAATATAAAGCTGGAGCGTGCAGGATTGTAAATACGAATGCGTGTTTCTTAAAATTTCCAAAGCAATTATGTTTTATTACATAAAAAATAAAATAATAAATATTGATATTAAAACGATAAGTCCCATTTCAATTATGCCCCTTATGTTAAATAGTGTTATTTTCTATTATATCTTTATAGGTGCTAAATTAGTAAAACAGTGTTATTTAATCTACACATTCTGTGATCGGATTACGACATGGGCGCATGATTACGGTGGAACCCACGCTAGCACAGTGGCTAGAACGCTTGGCTGTTGACTTGTTTGTCACGTGTTCCAATTCCTTATAGGATTATTATAACACATTAGCTGGGCGTCTAGGTCAACCTAGCAAAGGGGGCTGGCAAATTAAAGACCACATCACCCATCTATTGTCGATTTTTCTTCTTCTTCTTATCCTTGTTTTCATCTCCTAATGGACAATATTGAATACAAATTAAATGACATTTTAACACAGTTAAGGCTCATAGCGCACATGGTGCTGGACCCATAATCTGTGGACTAATCGACATTCAGTGGATGACGTGGTCAGCATCAGGCCGGTAATTTATCATAGGCCTCAAGGAACTCACGCCAAGCTCTTTGTGAGGTTGATTAGACTTTGTGTCTAACGTTTTCGAAGAGTTGGAATAGCCAGTCTTACGCCAGACATCGTTAATGGCCTCCAACGACATCCATGACAAAATACTGATGATGACGTTGATAATAATAACACTAGTCAACACATTTATAAACGTTATTTGTATCTGGGTTTAAATACACCATTCCTTATTGATTTTGACATGCTACTTTCAAATATCATAACGAAATTCACCAACTGGCTCGGTTTGTTCATTACTGTAATGATGATTTACTTTACAGTAATACAAATAATGCATGATTGTTTAATTCTCCGGGGTGAACAGTTATTATTTCTACAAATACTCCCTCTTATTTCAGCTTCACTCAGTCTTGTACATTTTCTGATGAGGTATTTGAAAGAATAACAGATGATGGCAGAAGTGATATAGAAATCAAAAAAGAGAATAAGAACAGCCAAAAATTCTTTCAGCGGTATGAAATCAGTATTAACATCTAGAGAAATTAACAACGCATTAAAAATGAGAATTGTCAAATGCTACGTAAATTCAACGCTACAGTATGGCGCGGATGACTGAACATTGAACAAGCAACTAGAAAGTCGTACAGAGCACCTGGAAATGTGGACATGCAGACGAATATGTTGTATATCATGGAAACAAAATCAATCAAATGCAGTGGTTCTAGAAAAAACTGGGAATGAAGAAAGAGTTGATGAAAGAAATAAAGAGGAGGCAAGGGAAATATTTCGGCGACGTTAAAAGACCTGATACTCTTATAAAAACCATACTGAAGGGCAAGGTTGAGAGCAAGCGAGCAAGAGGAAGACAACGATACAAATGGAAAGATAACATCAAGAGATGGACGAACATCAGCCTGACATAATGTACAGTCCGGGCGAGAGGCAGACAGTGTTAGGGGACCATTGCAGCCAACCTTCATTGTGGAGAAGGCACATGATTGATTGATTTGAAACAATCATATTTTTTCTCCATTGCCTTGACAAAATTTCTCATGAGATCCAGCGTAATGTACAAAGGTAGCAACAAGATCTCGCTGGTGACAAGTGCTGTGTTCTCAGCGTTGTTACTGCCAGGCTGCAATGACGGGTTCATTGGCCAACGTCTTCTAATGTAATGGTTAATTCGTGCACGGCTATCCCACTCACAGAGAGAGCAACAGTACTTGGTGTATCCACCCTGTAGTTCAAGCAAAAGAGAGGACACTTTCAAGTCACCGCAAAGTGGCCAATGATGATGATAGCAGTTTATACACTTCAAAAGCTGCTTTAATTTCTCTGAGACGACGGATAGCATTTTGTACTTGTGCAGCAACAGTGGTCGAGTAAATCCAGGCACCTCCTGCAACAGTTTTGGAACATCTGTTGCATTTCCAAATGAGACAGCCTTTCGCTTCGTGGATTCATTTCCACGGTAGGGACATGTGCAGGCACTGCGTTGTGTAACTTTCATCTTCTTCGCACACTTTCTAAGTGAGATACCGTCTTTGGTACCATACTTTCCGACAAACACCTCATTCTTGGTTCGCTTGGCCTCTTCGTGTATAGTTTCTAATTTTGTTGAAGTTAAAAGGCACACTGTTATGTACCTGCAAAAAAGTAAGGATATGAATTGTCAATGGGCTATCAATTAAAAGCCAAATAATATGTTAAAATAAATTTTACTTATTGGGAGATAAAATGCTTTAGAATATTATCCATGAGGTAATGAAGATTTAAAGCGACATATAGAGGTTGTTCTTTCGGAAAACAAGCCTGTATGTTTCGCATGCAGGATTTTAAATCCAATTATGTGTTTCCAAAGTTTTCTAAGAAAAAAATACTTTGTTACCTGAAAACTAATCAATGCTAAAATTAAAGCGATATTTCTCATTTAACTTATGCCCCTTATATGAAATGATATTATCTCCCATTATATCTGTATTGTTGCTAAATTTTAACACAATTTTGTATAATCTACACTTACTGTGACAGATTAAGGCATGGGTACACGATAAATGTAGACTCCGGGATAGCACAGTGGCTAGAACGTTTCCCTGCTGACTCGATGATCATGTGTTCCAATACCCCATCGGATTGTTTAAACAAATTATACCAAGCCGTGTTTACTTTTGTCATCTGAAAATGTATGGTAGTGGCCATCTTGGATCACTTTAATGTTAATCTATTAATAATGCTGCACACGCATACCCTTCAACTAGGGAAGGAACAGGGGCGTCACTAGGGGGGGGGGGGGGGGGGTGCGGGGGGTGCGGGCCGCACCGGGTGACACTATCAAGGGGTGACACCAAAATAAGAAAATTGCAAATTTGACAAAGCAGACATAGCAAAATAACAAAAATTTAACTTTGTCCGAGTTTGTCGAAGTTCTTTATTTATGTTTTACCTGAAGTATTGAAGTTATATTGTTCAATTTGTTTTCTTTCTTATGTCCTTATTAACTTTTTGACTTATTTTACAAACATTACTATATGCGATTATATATGGTACTTCTTCTTCTTCTTCGTTCATCTGGAGTTTTTTTTTTCCGGATGTGATTGCGTTGTGCCTGTTTACAGAGCTGTGTTCTTGCGCCGTTAGGCCGACACATCCGACTTCTGCGGGCATTTGTTGACCGGGTTAACCTTCCCGGGGATATATGGTACAGGAACACTCGGAAGAAGACCATGGTGAAAGTCTAGAGGGGTGACACCAAGAGTTTACCGCACTGGGTGACACCAACCCCAGTGACACCACTGGGAAGGAAAGCTCTGGATCACACTTTTTTACCAAATCTGTACCGCTAGGTCTCGGTTGCTGCCCTGGGCATTGATTGGAGGGATACCTAGCAATAATTAACATGGGAACCGATACATTACACTTACCCATTCCATACCAATACACTTACCCCAAAGCAAGCTTTCATGTTGCTGATCAGTAATTTCCTGGGTCCAATAGACTAATCTACAAGCATCCGCGCTTCCTTGACAGCAATCTTGAACTACAAGGATCGGTCTTGGCTTCTCTGTTATATCTTCGGGAATATATGCCCTCCTGCTCCTTGTCATGGCTGGGGTGGGGGGGGGGGCAGTTCAGTCCCAATCCCTCCTAAAATCAGGCATGACCATCGACCACGGTTGTGCCATCGAAGAGAGTGGGACAATGGCGTGCCTTGTATATATACCCACGCCAATACAACGGCCCATGTCCCAACGCGCATTTTACCAACGAACCATGGGAATATGCTCCAGCATCATTGTGCAGTGTCATGGCCATCTGCCACATATACACAGACACTAATAGAAAGAGCAATAGAGACACATAAAGACATATATGTGTGCATCGTATATTATACCAAGGCATTTGATAAACTAGAACATGATGAACTGATTAAAATGTTGGAAGATATTAACATTGACGGTAAAGATCTCAGGATAATAAAGACTATTTACTGCAGCCAAGTAGCAGCAATAAAAATGGGAAATAAAGGGGGCAATTATAAACAAATAAAGCTAAGAGTGAGACTGGGGTGTGTCTTGTCACCGGATATATTCTCCATCTATAGTGAAATACAGCCGGTTCCATGGCCGAGGGGTTAGCAGCTTTCTCCGCTAATCCCGAATACTCTCGTCACGTGACGTGACGAGAATTAGCAGTGGTTCGTATCGCAAAACTGACTTGAGAGTATGGAGCCGGTCGCTCAGAAAGTCGTGGCGTGCTGATGAGCGTAATCTAGCTTAGGAATCAACATACAGCTGAAAGATGCTGGTGTTGACCGCAATATCCTGAAGCAGGATGGAAACGCGGAAAAAAAAATAGTGAAATACAGGGTGTAGTTTTAATGACTGTGCAGTGTTTAAAAATATTGCCGGTCCAAGTTTTGTATTTACTTATTATGTTGCGTGAAATTTACAGAGGTTGAATACAAACCTTCGGCCGGTAATGTTTTAAACACTGCACAGTAATTAAAAATACACTGTATAATAATGAGATAGATCACAGAGAGGCCATGCCTACTAATCGGAGGTTATAATATAAATAATATACGCCATGCAGATTACACAGTATTGGTGGTGGATAATGCAAAAGATTTACAATAAATATTGGACATTGTGGTAACGGGGAGTGCAAAGAAAAAACTCGCATTGAATATCAAGAAAACAGTAACAATTGTGATATCGAAGTTAAAGGTTACACCAAAATGTGAAATGGAAATGGAAGGGACATTTCTTAACCAAGTGGACAATTGTAAATACCTAGGGGAACTTATAACATCAGATGGAAGATGCACAACAGAGATTAAGAGCAGAATAGGTCAAGCATAAGCTGCATTTCAGAAAATGAAGACATCTTATGCATTAAGCCACTATCATTGAATGTAAGAAAGAGTGTGCTGAAGTGCTAAATAGAACATGTTTTGCTGTATGGCAGTAAATCTTGGAATGTAAATTAACAAATTAGAAGAACTTGGAAGCAACAGAGATGAGGTTCCTGAAACGAATGTTGCGAATTCCTTGGATCGCCAAAGTAACTAACAACGATTGCCTGAAAGAGACTATTGAAACTATAACAGTATATACAACAATATGAAAGAGACAAATAGCTGTCTTTTGCCATGCAATGAGAATAGAGGCATTGAAGAACTTATAACATCAGGTGGAAGATGCACAACAGAGATTAAGAGCAGAATAGGTCAAGCATAAGCTGTGTATATACTGAGAACAGTAATTGAACGTTCTTTAGAAGTAAACAAAGATCTATATCTTTACTTTATTGACTACACAAAGGCCCTCGATAAAGTGAGACATGTCGACATGATAAGGGTGCTTGAAGATCTACAAACGTATATTGGAAACAACTAGCTGCAATAAGGATTGATAATGAAGTAGGACAATATCAGTTTATTAAAAGAGGTGTGAAACAGAGATGTGTAATGACTCCAGATCTTTTTTTTCCCTGCACAGTGAAAATATTTTCAGAAATGTAGAGGATATAAATGGAATCAGCATTGGAGGACGAAACATCAATAACATTAGATATGCAGATGATACCTTATTGATTGCAGACAATGCGCAGGATCTGCAACAATTATTGGATGCGGTTGTTGTACACATTGAGCAAATGGGGTTAGAATTAAATTGTAAAAAGACACAGGTTATGGTCGTCACTAGGAAGAACGAAGTGCCACAATGTAATATACAAGTAAATGGAAATATTCTTAAACAAATGAATCGGTTCAATTATCTCGGAACAATCATAACATCTGATGGGAAATGCCTTGAAGAGATTAGAGCAAGAATCGCCATGGCCAAAGTATCCTTTAGCAAGATGAAAAACATTTTGACCAATAGAAAGATGTCAATTGAAACGAGAAAAAGAGTGTTGAGGTAATACATAGAACATATACTTTTATATGGATGTGATGCTTGGACAATGAGCAGTCACGCTGAAAAAAACATCTGATGGCTATGGAAATGTAGTTTCTGAGGAAAATGCAGACAATACCATGGACATACAGAAAAACCAATAACCAAGTACTACAGGAGACAAATGAAAATCGTAAACTGATTAGAGAAATTAGACGTAGACAGTCAACACTTTTTGGGCACGTTATGAGAAGAAATGACTTGGAGAACTTGGAGACGACTGGCAAGATCGAGGGGAGGAGACCAAGGGGAAGACCGAGAAGTAAATACCTGGATGGCTTGGCCACGTCGAATGGTCGAGACAGGGACACGGAGCTGATGTACGACTCTGGTGATCGAGTGAGATGGCAGAACATGACCGCCCCCGCTTATCGGCATGGCACATGAAGGATGGATGGGATATGTAATGATTTCTTCTAATAGTGAATCAAAATGTTAGGTAGGCAGGTGGACAGAAAATGAGGGATGGCTGGCTGATAGACACATTATTTGTATTTAAACCCGAATGCATACCAAAGTGATACAATAATAATACACAGAACTGTATTTAGCTCCAAATATTTCTTTGTTTACTATGACTCTGAGCTACGATCCATAAACTAAGATTACTGTGTATTTGATATTACCAGATATATTATATCTCAATGTGTTTAAGACAATCTCACTCAGAAAGTAATGGCAAAGTACTGAGCGTAATCTTGCCAAGAAATCAACAATCAGCTGAAAGATGCTGATGTTGCCAGCGATGTCCTGTAAAGGATATTCATTCATTCATTCAGTAGCATGTCCTTTGCAGAACCTCGCTCCCATAACAACCTTCCGGAAAACTTCTCGATCACAAGCAAGATGTCCCGCGTCTGATACACCCATCTGGAGATCATCCGCCACATCCTGCACCCATCTTCTCTTTGGCCTTCCTTTTCCTCTCTTCCCAGGCATATACCCTTCCATTATTGTTCTCTCCAAACTGTCGTGACGTTTCAAGTGACCAAAATACTTCAATTTTCTTTGTTTTATCGTCTTTAATAGCCATCCCTCCTCAATATTCAACTCTTGAAGTATGGATGCATTTGTTCTTTTCTTTACCCAAGATATTCTTAGAACTCGTCTATAACATTTATATTCAAAGGCATGTATGCGCTGTTCAGCTTGTTTAGTAAGTGTCCATGTCTCACAGGCGTATGTTGCAATGGGAAAGATGCATGCTCTTAAAAATCTAATTTTTGTAGTTCTGTCTGTCCCATTCCATAATTTATTCATCTGTTTTAGTCTTTGAAGAGCAATGGATAGTCGCCGTTTAATTTCTTTCATTGTGTCACCATTATTGGTAATCAATGACCCAAGGTATTCAAAAAGGATATGCAAACATTAAAACATTTAGTTCCAATTATAAGGCACAAAATTATGTACCTGCAAAAATAAAATAAAATACTGATACTGGACGACGTAGACTGTTGAACTAGTGTTTAAGTTGTGTATGACCCTAGGAGGCCACTAAAAATATTTTATTTTCAGCAAACTCCATCTACTGTTGAACTAATTTTCAGATTATTTAAATATATGATACTTGTGAGAAGCATAATGCTTTAGAATATTATCCAAGAAATAGAGTAACCTATATATATTGTTCTTCAGTGATAAATTCTGCTCCCGAATGTGACAGTATTGCAAACATAAATGCATGTTTACTAAAACTTCCCAGTAATTATGTTTCATTACATAACAAATGATAAATGTTGATATTAAAGCGATAAGTCCCATTTCAATTATGTCCCTTATATGACATAATATTATCTCCCATTATATCTTTATCGTTGCTAAATGTGTCATATATTTTTGTTTATTCTACATATGCTGTGCCGGATGATTACATGGACACATGATAACTGTACATTTACGGCAGGGCAGTGGAGAGAACGTTTTCCTGCCCACTAGGCGCTCATGTCTTTGAATCTCCTATAGTCATTTTTGTTTTCAACAATTTGAACGAACTGCAGGGTCAACCGAGATTAAAATATGTACCAGGAAATGTTCTGGGAAGTAAAAGTGGCAGGCAAAATGTAGAGCACATCACGAATCATTTGCCTATTCTCCTTCATCTTCTTCGTCTTCTTCTTTTTCTTCTTCTTCTTTTTTTTCAGCAAAGAAATTGTTACTTTATTGGTCTACTTCCAGGGTTACATATTCTTGTTTACATTGCCAATACATCTCGTGTTAAACCAACATCACACGTCAAACACAGCCATCACGGTTTGCAATACCTAAACAAAACCACACATACAATTATGGAATGTCATGCAAACATCAAATGAAACTGTCTCACTTCCTCGCCACTCACGCCTCGACAATAGCAAATGTGGGCTAAAAGTCATCATTCACACACGTTTGTTCACAGATAAATTCCAGTCTAGAGTGCAGAATATTATGGCCATGCTAATTCAGATTTCAAATGCACTTGCCAGAATAACTCTCAGAGTTCCAGGGCTTCAGCAGCAGAGACCCAAAGGCGAAATAACCACTATGCTACATCATGAATGCAAGACTTTCAAAGAGGATACCTGCACTGTGGATGTGGCCACTGGAGAAGCCAGGTTTCCGACCAAATATAAATAGTTAAGAACACATAAAGCAATGACTGGATTCTTGGGGAAGAGCTAATCACACATAACAGGCTATTGTGTCTGACAGAGTTATGGCCTCAGTATTGTCTCATGGGCGAAGGATAAGTCTTGGCATTAGACACTTGGTGGTAATGTTTGTGCCTGGCAAACTAACATTCTGACTCACTTCAACAAACACAGCTTTATAAACTATATACACTATTATACTGAAAGTTAGTTGCATATAATTTTCAGGGCATCATAGTCAACCCCAGCATTTTTGGCTGTTTGTGATTGCCTGGCAAGTTTCAGCAGTTTGCCACAGCTTTCTGACCGACAGGCACTCATACCTTTGTATGGGAACCAACGCAAAGCGGTCTGCTTCAAAATTTCCCGCAGCTGTGTTTCGAGTGCAGTATGAGTAGAATTAGCCTCAAAGTACAGCAACAACCATTGAAGTGCATTCTTCTTCGACCATAAGACTATTTGTGCTCAAGTTGTGGAACTAGAATGCTCTCGCAGGTACTGCAAACAAACAGCAACAATGTTTTATATCTCATGCACAAAACACCACAGCTATTACACACAGATCTACGCATGAATACATACTAGTAAAATATTTCGGTTTCCTTGCTGATATACTAGTTTGCTATAAACAAAGGAAAGATGTATGGACGAAAAACAGGTAGCCGAGTGAGACAGCACATGATAGACCAAATGACCATGAGTACAGACAAACTATGTTAATTTAAATAACAATTTAATGTACTTTAATAACAACATTTCTTAAAACTAACAATCCATTACAAAAACAGATCAAATGAGTAGCTTCATTTATCAGAAGAGTATCTTATGATAGCACAAAAATATGATGAAAACAGGTTTTTAATCAAGTCTAAGACAAATTGTGATTTCTCATGAAATTTAAACTTAATTTAATACAAAAGATGGCTTCTATGCACTTATTTTTTTAAATAGTGGACATGATTAAAATGTAGAAAGTGTTACCATATTTGTAAATGTTCCAAATATTGAAAGAAAAGACCAAAACAAAACAAAATTCGTCACAGGACGTAAATTGGCACAGGAGCGCTGTTTGTCTTCATAAGAAGGCAGCAGGTAAACAGCTATCTAATCTTCTTCCATCGTTCTCGTGAAATATATCTATAACTACAATGTTGTCTCCTTATGAATTTAACGATCTTTTTTAGTTCATTTAGCGGTCCATAGAGTTTATAATCCACTGTTGTCTCTCTAGGCCAGAAGGTGTGCCTAGATATGTTGTATTTTAGGATGTCTTGAAGTATGTGCTCTGCAGTCTGCGACGCCAATCCACATGAATTTTGTATACATGTGGTTGCGTAATCTATTGTGTCCTTTTCTGAGGCGAAGAATAATTACCTGTTGTCTGTTCATAACGTGGTAGTCGGCTTGAGCATGCTTTGGTGGCTTTCTGACTGATTTAATCATGCTTTCCTTTTGGTGGTATGTAATGGGCACATCAGGCTGTTCATCTTTAGCTCCTTCCTTAGCCAATCGATCTGCTCTGTCGTTTCCGGGTATTCCATAGTGGGGGGATATATCCACTGACTGCATGGTGACCTTATGCTGACTGCTAAGTTCAGAAAGTAGGGTCATTAACACTGGCAATTTCCCAGACAGGAGCGCCTCGAGTACTGATTCTGCATCAGTCAATAGCACCACAGGTTGAGTACCATGGCTGGTATTTAGTAATGTCTCTGTTGCTATCATGATTGCCTCAATTTCAGCATCATAGAACTCTGGCCGTGTTCCTAGTATTATTTGTGTATTCTATGTACACTCCAGTTCCTCCAGTTCGAACAGCATGTTGTGCTGACCCATCTGTGCAGATTCGGATCCAGAGGTCCTGAGGGTATTCTTTATCAAGGAAGTTGAGAGTGGCTGTTCTGCGCTGTACACTGTTCTTGTCTTCCTTGTCAAATTTTCCTCGCACTTTTGTCTGGATTTGTAGTGATAGCCTATGCTCATCTGTCCATGGAGTTCGCTCTGGAATAGTTGTCAGGGGGATACCAACTGTGGGCAGATCGGTGGTTTCCCTGCAGATTCGATTGGCCTTGTGGGTAAAACAACTTCTTTTTAACCGCCCCATAGCTAAGTTTTAAAATCTGTTCTTCATAGGGTGGCCTGGCAAACTGAGGAACTTTACTGCTTGTATTAGCGTTTTCGAATCTCTGCACTCTCTCAGTGCTTGTATCATCCCCATCTTCTCCATTTCCACTATAGGGTTTGATCTCATCCCTCCTGTGGTGACTCTAAGTGCTTTTTGCACATTATCTGGTTCCTGTGGTTTTTGATGCTGAACACAACGCATGTGACCCATAATCCAGGTGTGGTCCTATGCTCTGTTGATAAACTTTGCTAAGTATTTTCCCACTGGCACCCCATGTGGTTCCACATAGTTTTCTCGGGATGGCTAGTTTCTTTCTGTACGTAATGATTACCATAAAAGGGCTCCACAGAAAGCCATATCACTCTGACACAGTGAGAGAAAAGCAAAGTGCCTCCTCACGGGAGATTGAGGCAGTGAACACAACTGTGTGCAAGACATACAATAGCTATTCCAGAACCCTCATCACAAACTGATTCTTGACAGGGAACAGTACTTGAGAAGATGGAGCCTACGATGTGAGGACTACATTCCATGCACAGATTGAGCTATCTGAACACACAATCTAAGCAGAATATGAAACTGTAGAAGATGTGTACAAAACCAAACATTAGATAATGAGAGACAGTAATTTAGATAATGACCTAAATAAGACAGCTTATCAAACAATAATTTACTACAGCCCCGTGACAACGAAGGAAAATGTGCTGATTCATGCTCTCCAATGACGTGTATTGTAAATATGTTTTTATTTTAAATTATCTACGAGCCTAATTATCTCTCTCTCTTTTTAAATACTGGTTCTTGACGATCATCATCATCATCATCAAGTGCCGTGCCGGCTGGCGTAGGCGTTCATGGCTCTCCATAGATCTCGGTCTTTGGTTTTCTGGATCAACTCTGGTGCTGATATTCCTCCATGCCACCGTCTCAATCCATCCAGCATCACTTCTCTTGGTCTACTTCTGCCTCTCTTCCCCTCGATCTTTCCAGTTGTTACGATGTTCTCCAATGCCTCTCTTCTCATCACGTGACAGAAAAAAGATGTTTGTCTCTGTCTTATTGTTGTATATAATGTTCTAGTTTCATTAGCCTGTTTCAGGCAGTCGTCGTTAGTTACTCTGGCAGTCCAAGGAATTCGCAACATTCGTCTCAGGAACCACATCTCTGTTGCTTCTAATTTCTTCTTAATTTGTTCATTTACGTTCCAAGATTCACTGCCATACAGCAAAACTGGTTCTACATAGCATTTCAGCACTCTCTTTCTTACATTCAGTGATAGTGACTTATTGCATAAGATACTCTTCATTTTCTGAAAAGCGGCTTTTGCCTGCCCTATTCTACTCCTAATCTCTGCTGTACATCTTCCATCTGATGTTATAAATGCCCCTACTTATCTAAAATTATCAACTTGGTTAAGGATTTTCCCTTCTATTTCTATGTCACATTTTGGTGTCACCATTTTCTTTGATATTACCATTATTACTGTTTTCTTGATATTCAAGGAGAGTCCTTTCCTTGCACTCTCTGTTACTACAACGTCTAATAATTGTTGTAGGTCTGTAGAATTATCCGCCACCAATACTGTGTCATCTGCATAGCGTATATTATTTATATTATAACCTCCAACTAGTATTCCTGGCATCTCTTTGATCTCTCTCATTATTACTTCGCTATACAGGGAGAAAAGATCTGGTGACAAGACACACCCCTGTCGTACTCCTAGCTTTATCTGTTCGTAACTACCCTCTTTATTTCCCATTTTAATTGCTGCTACTTGGTTCCAGTAAACATTCTTTATTATTCTTAAATCTTTTCCATCAATGTTGATATCTTCCAACATTTTAATCAGTTCATCATGTTTTACTTTATCAAATGCCTTAGTATAATCTATGAAGCACAAATATATGTCTCTCTGTTTCTCTATTGACCTTTCTATTATTGTCCGTAATGTATAAATTGCATTGTTTGTGCCCTTTCCTTCCACAAATCCATACTGTTCTTTACTAATTTCCATTTTTATTTTATTTTTGATTCTTCTCATTATGATTCTGAGTAGAAGCTTAGTGATATGGTTTATAAGGTTAATTGTACGAAAATCTTCACAATCAATTGCTCCTGGTCTTTTTGGTATAGCTATAAATAAAGATTTCAGCATATCACTGGGTAAATATCCACTGCTGTAAATATCATTCAATATTTTGGTTAATATATCTACTCCAAATTCTCCCAATACTTCTAATTCTTCTATTGTGATTTCATCTGGCCCAGCTGTTTTTCCTTTCTTCATACGTTTCATAGCGTCAGCGACTTCTTCTTTCAGAATAGGTGGACCTTCTAAGTTACTATCTTCTGTTAATTCTCCCCTTTCTCCTTCATATAATTCTCTTATATACTCATTCCACCTCTTCATTATAGCACCTTCCTCTAATATTATCTTTCCTGTTTTTGATTTCAAACACCCTGTATTTATTCTTATTTTTCTTCCTGTAAGCTCACTGATTTGTCTGTGCATATTTTTTGTATCTTTAATGGAATTTAATTCAATTTTTTTGCATTGCTCGTTTAACCAACTTTCTTTAGCCTTCCCACATTTATCTTTTATTTCTTTATTTATCTTAGCGTATTCTTGTTTGTCATTTTTACTCTGTTTTCTTTTGTCCATCAGTTTTAAGATATCTTCATTCATCCATTTTTTCTTAGCTATTTTGCCTCTCTCCGGTAATACTTCTTTGCTAGTTTGATGAATGGAGTCCCTTAACATTTCCCATTGTTCATCTATACTCTGTATTTTAATTATTGCATTGTACCTATTTTTCACAGTCACTCTGTATTGTTCTTGCATTTCTTTATCTATTTTCAGAACCTCTTTATTAAGTCTCATGTTCTTAACCATTTTTTTCCCTCTCTTTAATCTTACTTTTATTTGTCCACATAGTGCTACATGATCACTATTACAGTCAGCACCAGGCATTGTCTTTACATTAATTAATGCATTTCTAAATCTTTTATTAATTAGTATGTAGTCAATTTGGTTGCGTGTTTTCTTATCAGGGCTTATCCATGTGTACAGTTGTCTTTTATGGTGTTTAAACCATGTGTTTCCAATTATCATCTCATTGATATTTGCCCATTCTATTAGCTTTTGCCCTCTTTCATTTCTTGTACCTAAACCATAATTCCCCACTAAATCCTCCATTTTTCCCTTTCCTACTTTTGCATTAAAATCACCAAGTATTATTTTTATTTCTTGTGATCCAATTTGAACCATCGCCATTTCTATTTCGTCGTAAAAGTGTTGTATTTCTTCATCACTACTGCTTGCTGTTGGTGCATATACTTGTATAATATTTATGTCTATTGGTTTGCCTTTGATGTTTACCATAATAACTCTATCTGAAATACACCAGTATCAATTAATTGACTTGGGTGTTTTTTCGTCTAATATTATTCCTACACTTTTTTCATGTGTATCCCCTCCAGAATAAATTATTGTATGATTGTCAGCTATAATTTTGCCCGATCCCTTCCATCTCATCTCACTAACGCCTAGTATATTCATTTTCATGCTATCCATCTCTCCTACAACATTGGTCAACTTTCCTAGCTCATTTAATGTCCTAACATTCCATGTTCCTACTCTAAATTTATTTATTTTAGTTATGATTTTGCCATCAGTAGCTGGATGACGGTCTGGTGTCACCTGTGGCTCATGACTGTCCCTACCGGACGAGGATGACCTAAGACAGCCATTAACGTCCTTCACTAACTTTGATTTATGTTTTGCCATGAAGTCTTGGGAAGATAATGTGGTGGTTTCCCCTTGCCTTCCACATCCACATGGTGGTCTTTTACCTCTGTCTTTGACAGCAATTTCCGACTGTAAGGACAAGTGAGTGCCCTGCCCAGCTCAGCTGCGATCATATTAATACATTTTTATAGTGTACACTCCTGTAAATCTGTGGGGTATTTTTGGGGTGGAAAGGAAAGGTGAAACTAGAGATAATAAATCATAAATAATGGCAATAATACTAAGAATGGTTAATTGAGTTCAGTGGTACATATTAGGAATATAGAACTATATGTGAAATTATGTGCTTGAACATGTATAGTATGAAGCGTGTACTTAATGTGAGTTGAAGTTTCTTAATCTGGGAGTCGCTGGGACATTTTATGTTAAAATGTGTGATAATGTGTGTGAGCGTATTGTGTGATGACTGTGAGTGGCAGAGTTTCGGCTAGACCATATTAGGTGTCTGTATTCAGCTGTTTTGCGTATTTGTCTTTTGTGATTGTAGGCATTTTGTTTAGGAAGATTGCTTTGTATATGTCAGTTTCCTTGTTTGTGTGTGTTTCTGTTAGTTGTTGTAGCAGTCTGAGTAGCTGTGATTGCTGCACAAGTATAGTATACATATTCTTCTGTTTATTGAATGGTGTGTCTGCATAGTTGTCATGGCGCTATTTACTTGGATCTGTGCTATTCATATGGGGCTGCGTGGTTTCGAGGTATTGTGTCCGCCTCGAGAGCTGAAGGTCCCGGATTCAGGCCCCGGTGAGGACCGGGATTTTTTCACGTGGACTTCAAGTAATAAAATTTCCCCTGGTCTCTGGGTAGTGAGATCGGACGCCCGTGTGTATTGTTGCGCACGTAAACAATCCCTTGGCAGTTGGAAATCGAAAAAGAGTAGCGTAACGGCGCTGTCCGGGCAAAATTTCGAGTTTGAAATCTACCCAAAGTATTTCAGGAACCTCGCCAGTGCTACAGAGTTCGTGCACTGAGCTGAGTTTCTCCAGACTCAAGTTTGAGTTAGGAGGAGAACGGAGCACTTATGGGTTACACCCGTGTGCCGTGATGTTGATCCATCGACTAAACTAAACTACCTGTGCTTTTCTTTCTGTGGTCGGTGTCATGTTGTAATTTAGTCTGTATGTTATTTCCTTGGCTTTTGGTGTGATGTGTTTGTTGTGTTAGTGAAAAGTAAAGCTATAGAATGTAATGTAGTATTTGCATCCTCTTTTGATTCTCAGTTGTAATGGTGGTGATTGTTTTTTCACCAAGTATTTTTATATCTGCTTTGTTGTCAGCTTTGTTGAATGTTCATGGTCTGGTACTTCTTGCATAGTTTTACAATTCTGATTGTCTGTGTAATAATGTGGTGCTGTTTTGTCTATTTCCCTAAGCCGGTGTATTCTATTTGAAATGTAGCATAATAATGATAGTGAGTTTTAGTCTGGATGATTGACGATGTGTTCTTCATAGTTGATTCTTAATGCTTGTATGTTTGCATGTAAGCCTTGTAGTATTAGTCCTCCTTGTTTCTTAGCTTATATTAGTATTCTATTTGAAATGTAGTATAATAATGATAGTGAGTTTTAGTCTGGATGATTGACGATGTGTCCTTCATAGTTGATTCTTAATGCTTGTATGTTTGCATGTAAGCCTTGTAGTGTTAGTCCTCCTTGTTTCTTAGCTTATATTAATGTTTTGTGTTGTTTACTGTGAATGGTGTTGCTGAAGATGAAATGTCTGATGTGCTTGTTTATGTCTGTGATTATATGTCTCGGGAGATCTAACACTGTATCTTAATATATTATCTTAGGAATGATGAAGTTGTTTACATCTGTGCCTCTGTCAGACATTGTCGATGTTTTGTATTTGTATGTATGTAGTATGTCTATAATTTGTTTTGTCAGGGATTGCCATGTTTCTGTGTGTGTTTGTCTGGGATCGCATGAAAAATAAATCGCCAATATCACAGGCCTACATTTCAAGCAGATAATTCAACTACACACGCTTCTAAACAAACGCCACACACGGCCTAGTTTTCAGCGACGTTATCGATCGGTTTCTCATTAGCAATGCAAAGACAACCGCAGATGTAAATGAGGTTAGAACGATTGCGTTTTGTGAACAATTACAAAGTTAAATTAATTAACCAAGTAGATACCTGAATACGTAGGTCCAGCCTCCAGTCAGCTACCAGAACTGTTCAAGGGCACATCTGACGCATGTGATAATAGTCAGCCGCAACTTGGTTGAGGTGAGACGCTATACAAATGGCTTAACAGAGCTCTGCATCTTCTCTCCGTGAGAGTCAGGAAGTGAATGCCTATTCTAGCCGCATTTCCCCAACGTGCAAACTCATGCGCACGAGAAATGAGAGCTCCTTGAGAAAAGTCAACTTCTCAGACAACATTCATTCCCCGCCTAGAATTTCTAGATCTCTCTGCACGGGAATTTGGTGAAGCACCCGGCAACCTGGGTCCGTCAAATCCCGGTGGTTCGAGACAATTCTAGTGGGAAAATTCCCATCGGATTCCCTCAGTCTATTTATAACTGGGAAAGTCTCCGATGACACGCCAAAATAGTGCGGGATCCCGACGACATCAGACAGATGGGCGCCGTTTCGTCACAATCATCAAGAATGCATGTATGTTAGGCGAAGTCATTTTTCTATTTATAATGAATACATTAGAGAACCTACGTATTTATATTTGAGAAAATTTAAGAAAGCAAATTAAAAGAAAACATTAATATTTTTTTTTAAATGTCTAAATTGTATAAAGTGAACGACAAGGTGTTTTTGTTACAGAATGAAATAACTGGTCTGTGATTTTATTAATTAATAATGAAACTAATGATCAAGTACCCTGAATAATAAACATGGATTTTATAGAAAAGAAAAATAATGTGTGTTGAATTATTTTCAACTTCCGAGGTTTACAATTCAAATTTGTTGAGGGAAATTCTAACACAACTTGAAGACATCGATATGATGTGGATACTACCACTGAATGAATCACGAAATCATATTTGGAGATTTCTCTTTACATTCCCTGTTTAGTACTGTCATACATACCATTGTATGAAAATAACAAAATAAGGCCCGAAAAAATCGCCCGCAGATGTGCTTCAAACACGGTAGGCAGGATTAAGAAATGCGTCTGTAACCCCATCGCGACAGTTATCTCAGTAAGTCATGTCTTATGTTTTCCAAATCTATTTCCAATTATAAGGCACACATTTATGTGCCTGTTAAAAATAGTAATGAAGTATTTATCCTTTTGTAGTGGAAAACGGATACTAGATAACATACATATATGATTTTATGAGGAGACCACTTTCCTTAGAATATTATCCAAGGAATAGGGAAGGACTCACGTGACGCATAGATACTTTTCTTAATAGACAAATTATGTGCCTTTCAGTATTGGAAATATAAATGCATGGTTCTGAAAGTTTCCCTAGTAATTGTGTTTTATTACATGAACAATTATTCATGGTGAAATTAACGCGGTATGTTCTTTTTCAATTATATCCCTTATATGAAATAGTATTATCTCCCATGATATCTTTTGTATTGCTAAATAAGTAACACATTTTGTCTAATCTACACATGCTGTGAAGGATTAAGACATGGACACATGATAACCGTGGTGCCCACGCTAGATACGGGGCTAGCACGCTTCGCTGCAGACTTGTCGGTCACGTGTTCCAATCCCCTATCGGTCTGTTTTAATAATTTAGCAAGATTATTTTTCAAGTTAACCTAGACTACAACAAGCACCAGGAAATGTTCTATAGACCAACTCACTCATCGATTGTCCATTTCTTTTTTTTTTTCTTCGTCTTTCTTTCACCTTCTAATGGAACATATTGTGGAAACAATTAATGACCATTTATCACAGTTAAGACTCACAGAGCAAATGGTGCTGGTCACATATGTTGTAGACTAATCGGCACCCGCTGGATGACGTGGTCAGCTTCAGGCCAGCAATTGATAATAGGCCTCAAGGAACACACGTCAAACCCTTTGTGAGGTTAATTAGATTTTGTTTCTAAAGTTTTCCAAAAGATGCAATAGCCAACATCACGCCAGCAATCATTAGATTCCTATTACGTCATTCATGTCAAGAGGATGATGATGCCGTTGATACTAATAATATTTATCTGGGTAGTGATGAAACTAATGAATTTAACCAGTTTGGAAAACATAATATCCTGCAGCAATGCTCTTTGCCGAAGGTCCATCCCCTATCTGTCCGAGGAAAACACCCTCAAAAGCCTACAACTTAAAGTTGGCAACACGGTCGTGTCCAATATTGAAATGACAGCGGGCTAATAAGTAATGCAAGCTTCTAGAAGTGAATCAAGAATGGTAGTTAGGCAGATGGACAGAAAGTGTGGTATGACTGGCAGGTAGTAACACTATTTGTATTCGAATACGATGGTATGCCAAGGTGATACATTTAATTGATATGCTAATAATATAAAGATCGTATGTATTCAAAATAGATAGTTGTTTACTATGAGTCTAAGCTAAGACCAGACGATCGTTTACCCTAGATCAGCGGTTTCCAAACCATGGCCCGTGGGCCACTTGTGGCCCGCCAGCTGTCAGAAATTTGCACGCGAAGCCTAGTTATTTAATAAAATATGTTTTAATAGTTTCAAAACTGCACTCGGAGCGCCCCGTAAGCGTGCGATAATTTACTGTGCTCGTGGTTGTTATACTCAGATATTATCGAATGCGCCTGTTCAGTTCAACAACACCTTCAGCATCAAGTAAATAATTTTAAACGCAATTCTGCACTGAGATGTACATTTCTGGAGCTGCCTGCTTCACCTTCATCTGATCATATGATTTTATTCTGGCGACTATTGCCTGGCGAACAATTTGAACACTTGTGTTCACTCGCCCAGAGATACATTTGTCGTTTTGGTTCGACTTACAGATGCTAGCAGTCATTTTCCGCAATGACCGTAATAAAAAACAAGCAACGTACCAGACTCACCGACTGTAACCTAGGTGCGCTTATGACTTTGGGCACGATAGATTTGTGCCCAGACATTGATAAACTGGTATATGAACTTAAGTAACTGGTTATGAAGAACAGTTACAATTGTAAATTAATTACATTAATAGCGATTTTCGAAACTTATTTAGAATTTATTGTTAGATGAACTTTTAATTTTAAACCAAAACATAACCGCAGTGTATTACCGACACTTATTGCCTTTAGAATATTGTTTTAGAATTTTGTTGACGAAAGTTAAGAAATTTAAGAATGATATTGCACGACTTTTATATTTTTACTAGCTGACCTGGCCCGGCTTCTCCAAGTCCCTGGCGGGGGTCTATCTATCTATCTATCTATCTATCTATCTATCTATCTATCTATCTATCTATCTATCTATCTATCTATCTATCTATCTATCTATCTATCTATCTATCTATCTATCTATCTATCTATCTATCTATCTATCTATCTATCTATCTATCTATCTATCTATCTATCTATCTATCTATCTATCTATCTATCTATCTATCTATCTATCTATCTATCTATCTATCTATCTATCTATCTATCTATCTATCTATCTATCTATCTATCTATCTATCTATCTATCTATCTATCTATCTATCTATCTATCTATCTATCTATCTATCTATCTATCTATCTATCTATCTATCTATCTATCTGTCTGTCTGTCTGTCTGTCTGTCTATCTATCTATCTATCTATCTATCTATCTATCTATCTATCTATCTATCTATCTATCTATCTATCTATCTATCTATCTATCTATCTATCTATCTATCTATCTATCTATCTATCTATCTATCTATCTATCTATACATCTATCTATCTATCTATCTATTTATCTATCTATCTATCTATCTGTTTCCGGTTACGAGTGGACGTGTTTTCACAAGCTCTCCCAGTTTTTATAGAATTTATCAAGTTTTGTCTAAATTCAATCGAGATGCTGTGTATAACATTGTGTTAGTTCTGAAACTGGATCTAATACGAATTAATATCTTAAGTTTATGTGACTGTGGTGTAGTGAAATGAGGATTCCTTTGATAAATGGACGGTAAGGTCATTCAATTTCGAAATTACCAATTGTCGATTAGCGACAACGTGTGTAAACCATGCTTGACTAGCTCGTGGTAAGTCGCCTGCACACAATATCGCAAGTTCCTGATCAGCCTGTGTTGTTGTCTCAATTGTCAAAACAAACGAACCGCAATACATGACTTCAAGTGGCCCGCGGCGCGTCTAGACTACGATGAGTTCGCAACATTCTTCAAACGGGTTTGATAACATGATGCAGTAATGTCATCTATAGGAGAGGCCTCTCTGGAGGTGACTGGTGTTAAAACAAGATCCGGTTTACGATCGGCCGTGAATAAACCATACACACTAAACAAAGAGAAGGCGGTGAAGACCAAGCTAGCCAGGTGTGCGAATCCAGTCGGCCGAGTCGTCCAACACACCAACTCCGGCCAATGTGTTACAGTATCCTTTAACAATACACTCCATTATGAGGCATTTCGAACATGTCTCATCAATTATTACAAGCCTGAACGGATCCAACACAGACAAGATAGAAGCGGGGCCTACGTGGAAGATCTGATTACGACGCCAGTCCTTACAATACATTTATATCACTCAAAGAAAAAGTTACTAGCTCAGGGCAGCGTTGAAAACATTATATCTTGGCTAAAATTAGACTTTGTCGAGCTGGAGAACTCAATACTTACATTCACGAGTAGAGACATATCAAAGACACAAGATATCATCAACATGCTCGTCTCGAGTGAGGACTCAGAATCTACACAGCCCACAACTACAGCTGTGGACACCACAGCAGACAATGTTTCTCAACTAACACATACAATAAATGAACAGGACAATGCCATCAACACGAGGTCACCTACCCCATCAGTACTCTTGGCCACTGAATATCCAATGGAGCACCTCCAAAACAACATGGAGACCAACGTAAGTGTAGCAGAAGAAATACCAGCCTTAGATAACACGGCAACTATCAATGGACAATCGTGCGTTTGTCATAGGCGCATTGAGGTAATAGAGCAATCCTTAAAGGCGCTCACTGCTACTGTTACAGCGAACATTGCAGCTAACAGCAAGACCAGCAGTGACTACACTGCTCTAAAAGAAGAAATCACGCTCCTGAGAGAGGAAAATCTGTTGCTAAGAAAAAGAATAGAAACTTTACAGCACGAGTCCTCCACCAACTCAACTGAACAAGCGTGTAACTCCCAAGCAGCTGTATCACATTCGAAGAATCTTGAAGCCCAGTTTCACCTAAAACAAGACGCGGAAAAACCTCAACGTGCAGAGGAAGATAAAACGCTACAAGCAGTCTATCCCATCGGTGTAAAGATAAGCAACAGATTTGAAGTGCTTCAAGAAAATTCGTCAGAAAACGTAAAGTGCTATAGTGCACTGCCAACAGACAACACACGCCTCCAGGAAAAACAGGGAGAGTCACATGGAGACGTACAGACTGCTGCTAAATGGGAGAAACAACGAGCAAGGCGTACTGACAACCAACATGTGCAGACAGCACGACCCGACTGTACACACATTATAATAGGCGACTCTCTAATGAAAGGTCTTTATAGCGACCGGATGGCTACTACAGACAAAGACATTGTTTCCATAATTCCACTGCCTGGGGCTGGTGTTGACCGGCTAACAGACAAGATTAGGAGGTTGGCTGTAAATCTTAACGTAAAAAGGGCAAGCGTCCATATTGGTATCAATGACACCATGAACAACCAGCAAATCACAACATCTCAACTGCTGGCGCTCTTGAACGGATTACGTCACACTTTTCCTAACTCGTCCATCTTCTTCTCCTCCATCATATCACCGAGTTATGGATTCCAGCGTCGTCTAGCTGACATAAATAACAACATATTGCAGAAGTTTTGCTCTCACAACAACATACAGTTCATCAACAACACACCGGTGTTTACTTCACAGTCAGGAGCACCTAAAAAGCGACTTTATAAAGATCAAGTGCATTTGTCTACATTGGGCACCAGCTTGCTCGCCAAAAATCTTAAGTACCCTGAACGTACACAACCTACATCCAATACTGGATCGCGTAGAACACTTTTAGCTACACCACCTCAAACTCAACCCAGACGACATACTGCCGCCACATCAAGTACCAATAAACCAGAAGAGAGCAGACCACTCATAACCACGGCACCTGATATCCAAGCCAGACGGAACATTTCCATCACACCAAATCTGTCATAAATGCCTGCCGAAGTGAAGTTGGGCTTAACCGTGTGAGGTATAACAACTCTGGGTTACAATGGAGTGGATACTGTTGATTTCTCACGGGTGTGTAACGACTTCCAACTACAGGCTCTGATTCGTGGCAAACAGGAGGCTTTGGTGGCACGTTGTTGTTACTACTGGATTGATCCTTGCTGTGGAGAAGAGGGAACGTATCTTCATAATTATCACCCTCCTGCTCTATCTAGACCAACAAGCAGCGGTTAGAATAGATGGCGAGACATCAGATTGTTTGACATCAAGCAATGAGTCCGTCAAGGATGTATGCTGTCCCCCTATATGTTTAACCTGTACGCCGAAAACATAATGAGAAATGTAAGAGATGATATAAATAGGGAGCTTTATGATGCCCTAAATATCGGTGGTCTTGACATACCAGAGATTCGGTATGTTGATGATACAATATTGCTATCCACAACACAGACTGGTATTGAAAACCTAATAGCCTCAACCCAATTGAATAGTGAAAATCACAACTTGTATCTTAACATTGCAAAAATAAAGATAATGCATTCAGATAAAACCACTATGGAGAAAGAAATATATGTTAATGAGGAAAAATTGGTGGTGGTGGAAAATTTTGAATATCTTGGGTCATTGATTACCAACAACGGTGGGACGCAGAGGTGTTTCCAAGGCACCAGGGCCGGGTTATATACTGGCCAAGACCTATTGACGCGTCCTCGCCGAGCGTCCTGGGCAACAGGTCCCTTCGGGGTCCTGGCTGAAGTCAATAGGATCGCCGATTCCTCCGAAGTCGGAGAGTGTCTGCCTGCATGGCGAGGAACCACCAGTCTGTACACCAATAAGCCAGACATGGGACAACGGATACTCACGCAAACCTCAGGTCCTGTATGACATCACACTGATGTTGAACAACAGGATGTCTTCATCCGACATACAGGACTTTGCGTTGGAGCTCAAGCCAATGAACACAAGCAAGCAGCACCAACAACGGTGACACAATGAAAGAAATTAAACGACAACTATCAATTGTTCTTCAAAGACTAAAACAACTGAATAAATTATGGAATGGGACAGACAGAACTACAAAAATTAGATTTTTAAGAGCATACATCTTTCCCATTGCAACATACGCATGTGAGACCTGGACACTTACTAAACAAGCTGAGCAGCGCATAAATGCCTTTGAATATAAATGCTATAGACGAGTTATAAGAATATCTTGGGTAAAGAAAAGAACAAATGCATCCATACTTCAAGAGCTGAATATTGAGGAGGGACGGCTATTAAAAACGATAAAACAAAGAAAATTGAAATATTTTGGTCACTTGAAACGTCACGAAAGTTTGGAGAGAACAATAATGGAGGGGTATATGCCTGGGAAGAGAGGAAGAGGAAGGCCAAAGAGATGATGGGTGCAGGATGTGGCGGATGATCTCCAGATGGGACATCTTGATTACGATCGACCGGTTTTCCGGAAGGTTGTTATGGGAGCGAGGTTCTGCAAAGGACATGCTACTGAATGAATGAATGTACTAAACTAATCAACAAGTACGTGTGCTTCCTTGACAGCAATCTTGGGAGCCGGTCTCGGTTTCTCTGCTATATCTTCGGGCAAATACGCCCTCCTGCTCCTTGTAATGGCTAGGGGAAGGGGGTAGTTCAATCCCTTCGCGCTCATAATATCAGACAAGTAATTCCTCCTCGACCACGTTTGTGCGATCGAATAGAGCGGGAAAATGGCGTGCCTGGGTTATATACCCAAGCCAATACAACGTCCCATGACCCAACGCTTATATAACAACGAAGCATGGGATATACTCCAGCATCATTGTGCAGTGCCGTGGCCATCTGCCACATATACATTACAGACACTAATAGAAAGATCAATAGAGACACATACAGACATATATGTGTGCTTCACATATTATACCAAGGCATTTGATAAAGTAAAACATGATGAACTGATTAAAATGATGGAAGATATTAACATTGATGGGAAAGACCTCAGAATAATAAAGACTATTTACTGGAACCAAGTAGCGCAATGAAAATGGGAAATAAAGAGGGCAATTATGACACATAAAGTAAGGAATACGACAGGGATGTGTCTTGTCACAGGATGTCTACTTCCTCTATAGTGAAATACAGGGTGTATTTTTAATGACTGTACAGTCCAAGTTTTGTATTTACTTATTATGTTGCATGAAATTTACAGAGGATGAATACACAACTTGGACGGGCAGTATTTTCAAGCACAGCACAATCATTAAAAATATAACCTATAATAATGAGATAGATCAAAGAGAGGCCAGGACTACTAATCGGAGGTTATAATATAAACAACATACGCCATGCAGATGACATAGTATTGGTGGTGGATAATGCAAAAGATCGACAGTAATTGTTGGACATTGTGGTAACAGAAAGTGCAAAGAAAGGAATCTCTTTGAATATCAAGAAAACAATAATAATGGTGATATCAAAGAAAAAGGTGACACCAAAATGTTAAATGGAAATCGAAGGGACATTTCTTAACCAAGTGGATAATTGTAAATACATAGGGGCATTTATGCCGGTCTCCCTGGTAAAGGCGTTAACGACTTTTCTGTAATCCCGTATATCCACGTTGGCAACGTAGCTGCGCTGGTTTCGGTAGCGGATCGCGTCGTGTTGCTTACTTATGGGTTATGTGAGCCGGTCGCTCAGAAAGCAATGGCAAACTACTGAGTGTAATTTTTCCAAGAACATCAACAACAGCTGAACAATGCTGGTGTTGACTGCAACTCCCTGTAAGGAATATACAACTTTAAAAAAAAAGAGGGTAGGCATTTAGTACATCATATGGAAGATGCACAACAGATATTAAGAGCAGAATAGGTCAAGCAAATGCAGAGGTCCCTGAGACGAATGTTGCAAATTCCTTGGACACCCACAGTAACTAACAAGGATTGCCCGAAAGAGATTACTGAAACTATAACAGTATATACAACAATAAGAAAGAGACATGTGATAAGAAGTGAGGCATTGGAGAACATCGTGACAACTGGAAAGATCGATGGGAAGAGAGGCAGAGGCAGACCAAGAGAAATGATGCTGTATGGATTGAGACTGTGGCATGTAGGAATATAATCAACAGAGTTGATATAGAAAACCAAAGACCGAGATCTGTGGAAAGTCATGAACGTCTACGCCAGCTGGCATGGCACTCGATGATGATGATAAGCTTGAGTTCGACCAGACAATCGGCTTCCCCAGAAGGTTAAATACTATAGTCGGTTTGAATTTGTTTTTCCCCCATATGAATATCCATATCTCAGTAACCAACTGAGGGAAAATGATGAGATTTAGCATATAACTTTATCATTATGTCCACACAACAAAAATATTTTGATCTGGAAATTAAACAGCAGATTTTAATGTTTATTTATATGCGGTATATAATTTGCGGGATAGAGATGAAGTGCATATTATGAAATGTATTAACTCTTCACAAGAAAACTTCACGTTCAATAGTGAATTATCTCGTGCTGCACAAGAATGACCATATGATAAGAACGACGCGTAGTGGAACGGGAGTGTTCAGGGGTGTCGCCAATATTTATACCTATAGTGGGTGCTGTCATGAAACGTGATTATTTTATATATCTTACCATTTATCTCTAACGTCTGCATGTGTGAATATTGCTGAATCGGAATGAATGTGAAATTATGTCAACTGAATTATAAGGACATTAGGATTCACATTTAGAATCTACAGGGGGGGGGGGGGGGGTAGAAATATGATTTGCGAGCAACCGCATTTAGGAGCCATGAGAAGCAAATACCAACGTGAAATACGGGAAATGCACACACAAAACATTTTGCATAGTGTATGTTGATGAAACCAGGATCAGTGCGCACCACACAAGTGTAAAAGGAATGACAATCATTGGATGGAAAGATAAAGCGATTGGTGCCCTGTAGTAAATGACATATTCCATGCTGTTAGTACGCATAATGGCTAACTACGGAATGCTGAACTAGTGTTCATATCAAAACATACAGACAATAGGGATTATCATAATGAGATGAAGGGTAGAATTACACCTTTTTTTGGAAGGGAAGAGGGCAGGCAGAAAAAAAAGGCAACATGGTGTGGGCTTTGCAGTGAAGAATTCCATACTGGGAATGATTGATATCCCAGCTGGAGGTAATGAAAGATTATTATCACTGCGCTTGGCAACCTCCTGTGGATTTGCCACCATTATCACTGCATATGCACCAACACTCGCTTCCTCTGATGATGTGAAGGATATGTTCTATGAGCAGCTAGACTCTGCAATCAAGGCAGTTCCAAAATCCGACTACATTTATATGCTCGGCGATTTCAATGCTCGTGTGGGCAAGGACTCGAGTTCATGGCCAGTGTGCCTTGGAAAATACAACATCGGTGGCATGAATGATAATGGGCAAAGGCTGCTGGAGCATTGCACTAGAAATGACCTATGTATTACAAACTCCTTTTTTAAAACAAAAGAGATGCATAAGGTCACATGGAAACATCCAAGATCCGGCCATTGGCATCAGCTGGACTTCATTATCACACGGAGACAACATCTGAACCATACATCATTAACTCGAAGTTACCACAGTGCTGACTGTGATACAGATCATTCTTTGGTTGTTGCAAGGGTTAGACTGAGACCAAAGAGAATCTACACAGCTAAACACAAGTCTAGCCCCAGGATTAATATTACTAACACTCACGATCCTGGAAAGTGCTTTGAATTTCAACAGCAACTTGAAGACGCTTTCAATGATACATCAGAAAATTGTATAGTAAATGATAAATGGAGTAAACTTAAGGAAACTATTTATAAAACAGCGGTAGGGGTTTACGGCACTGTGGATCATAAGAGGCAGGACTGGTTTGCGGCAAACAGCCAGATACTGCAGCCCTTGATTGATAAAAAGAAGATAGCTATCTTAAGAAACAAGAAAAGACCACTGCGTAACACTCTATGACTATTGGATCAAGTTATGTGAGTCCATTCAAATCGCAAGTGATAAGGGAAACATCAGAAGCATGTATGAAGGGATGAAGAAAGCCTGTGGTCCAATGATCAAAAGAAGTGCACCGCTGAAAACCTTGACTGGAGAAATCATCACTGATAAGAAACAGCAGATGGATAGATGGGTCGAGCACTATTTAGAGCTTTACTCAAGTGAGACCAAGCTAGCGGATGATGCCCTCAACGCCATAGAGGCCCTGCCAACTCTTGACCACCTGGACACACTTCCCACTATAACAGAAGTTAAGTGTGCTATAAATGAGCTTGCATCTGGCAAGGCTGCAGGTAAGGATGGGATTCCAATAGAGGTGATCAGGAGTGGGCAAGACACACTCGCTCTACAGATCCACCAGCTAATAGAGCTATGCTGGCGAGAAGGACAAGTCCCACAGGATTTGAAAGATTCAAACATCATAACGCTGTACAAGAACAAGGGAGATCGGAGCGACTGTAACAACTATAGGGGTATCTCACTTCTGTGTATTGTTGGGAAAGTATTTGCCAGAATTGTCCTGCACAGACTTCAAGTCCTGGGAGATCAAGTCTACCCCGAATCACAGTGTGGCTTCCGTCAGAACCGGTCTACCATTGATATGATATTCTCATTGCGACAGATGCAAGAAAAATGCCGGGAACAAAATCAGCCACTGTTTATTGCCTTCATCGACCTGACAAAGGCATTCGATTTGGTCAGTCGTGAGGGTCTGTTCAAAGCAGTAAAGAAGACTCTTCTGTCCATTGTGGAATCGTTCCACACAGGCATGAAGGGTATAATCAAGTTTGATGGCTCAGCTTCAGAAGAGTTTGAAATCAAGAGTGGAGTTAAGCAAGGCTGTGTGCTATCCCCCACCCTCTTTGGGATATACTTTTCACTTCTACTGAAATATGCCTTTCGTGATCATGATGACGGTATATACATTCACTCACGCTCAGATGGTGGCCTCTATAATGCTCAGAGATTGAAGGCCAAGACCAAAATTAGCAGGGTACTAATCAGAGAGTTGCTTTTTGCGGATGATGCTGCGATTACGACCCACTCTGAGGAAAAATTACAACATCTACTATCTGCATTCTCCAATGCTTGTTCTGAATTTGGTTTAACAATTAACAAAAAGAAGACACAGATTATGTCACAAGGTACACATGGTGTACCATCAATCTTTATTGACGACGCCGAACTGGAGATAGTAGACCATTTTACATATCTAGGATCAGAGGTAAATAGCAAATTATCCCTCGATCAGGAAATCAACATCAGGATTGGCAAGGCAGCAACAACAATGAACATGTTAGCAAAAAGAGTCTGGGAGAACGGGAAGCTTACTGCCAAAACAAAAGTCCTCGTCTACCAAGCCTCTGTCCTTAGTACTCTTCTTTATGGCAGTGAAACCTGGACAACTTACTCACGCCAAGAGAAACGTTTAAACAGCTTTCATATGCGGTGTCTGCGAAGAATACTTGGTATTGAGTGGCAAGACAAAATCACAATTACTGAAGTATTGGAAAGATCAGGTTGTGTGACGGTGTATTCCATGCTCAGTCTTCGTAGACGTTAGGAGGATGGATGATGGTAGAATACCAAAGGACATCTTTTTTGGTGAATTACAGACGGGTAGGAGATCTCAGGGTCGGCCTCTACTACGATACAAAGATGTGTGTAAGCGGGACATGATTGATACAGGCATTGATAATGCACATTGGGAGCACGTCGCCGCTGAACGTGTTGCATGGAGGGCAACTATCAGAAATTGAATAAAGACAAAGGAGAAAATGATTGCAGATAAAGCACACACAGAGCGCGAGAGACGTAAGATGGTGCAAAATGGTGGAAATGACCATGTTTTCACATGCACCTACTGTGGGCAAACATTTGCAGCAAGAATTGGCCTTACCAGCCACACTCGCCACCGCCATGGATCGTAGTTATTAAGCCTTTTTAAAGCACAATGTACCAAACTATCGTCTGTCAAGACGGAAAGGTACCAATGAACTGAAGGGTAGTGTATTTCGAGATTGGTTCGAGAATACAGTGCTTCAATCCCTAGTCAGACCGTCTTGTCTAATTATTGAGAATACATAATATCGCAATGTTGTTGCCCAAGAAGACAAAATATCTACAGCATCGATCACAAAAGAGGCAATAAAGATATAGCTCCGAATGGAAAACATATTATTTTCAGAAACGTATTTCGAGCTAGAATTGTTGTCTCGTGTAAAACAGACGCAAAAAAGCAAGAAATATCAAATCGACCAGTTTATAGAAGAGTATGGCCATAGGTGCTTACGTCTTCCGCCGTACCATTCTCATTTATATCTTAAATCCTATATATCCTATTGTGTGGCCTGAAATTAAAGGACAGGTGGCAGCTGACAATACTACATTCAACGTGTCTGACATCAAGATACTAACCGAGTCTGCGCTATTAAATATTGATAAAAGTTACTGAAAAAAATATGTGAGGATCATGTGTTGATAGACAAAGATGACTATTAGAGAAAGAATGGATTGAATGTTATGCAATCGAGAGCAGTCATCAACCTACTGGAATCGTCTGACACAGATTAAGGTCTGGGCAGATCGCAGAAATTAATCTACATGCACACCTGCTGGGATATTTTGCTCCATCTGTTCAGAAGAATTGCAGGCCTTAAACATTAAAGCATCGGCATAAACAATACAACTTGCCATTGACAACAGTTTGTATTCCAAAGTGATGAATTGCTAGTTCCGCAAGCCCTCAACGGTGACAAACAACTGGCATTGAAGAAAACAAACACTAAACGCATTGAATAATGCGGTGGAAACTGACATAGTGTGGCATTATAAGAAACGCGAGAACACACACGTTGTCAAATGAGGAGACAACACACGAATATGCTAATCAGCAGCCTTGTCCATGGGACACATTTTTCAGTCCCATCCCATCCCGTGGTAATTTATGCCTGTCCCATCCCATCCCATCCCATGGGATGCCCATGATAATATTAATATGGAATACAGTTCAAATAAAATTAAGAAATTTATGTAAATTTAGTTAGTGTCTACTAAATATTTTTACATGTACAAAGATACATGTAAAAACAACATACTTTATTAATTTTAATATTCAAGAGTATTTTATTAAAACAAAGTTTAATCAAAATATGACAATTCAGTGTCATTCTGACACTCTCATTCTGTTTCTGGGTGCACTCTGCTCATTCGGCACATTATATATTTCCTGCTGATCGACTGTTTCTAATAATTCAGTTAATTCAGGTAATCCCTGAACCATTTCCACAATTTTCATCTTACATGCAAATTTGATATACACAGAGTTTATAACGAGAGCTGGTAATATCCGTTTTCATAACTTACTCAACAACAATCCTCATCTTCTCATCTCATCTTGTTCCTCTTGTACCTTGCGGTCTGGAGGTGAAGTATAAGCATCGTGAGAGTGCCCGATTATGGGCTTCATATATCGATATTCCCATGGATTCTGCTATTCCCTCCGTCCAAGGTTTACGTGGTCGGCCTCTTCCTCTGTTTCTGTCTGGTCTGTACATCATTGCTTGTTGTGGTATGCTATTGACTGGTAATTGCATGATCAAATCATTTGACTTGCTGCTTTCTAATAAAATCTAGTGCTGCTTTAACCCCCACTTAAGTACTGATTTCTTCATTTCTGATCTTATCTCTTCTTGAAACGTTGAGTATTCTTCACAGGAATCTCATTTCTGTTTGTCATTTTTCTTTTCTCTTTTTCTGTCATTGTCCAGGTTTGGCATTGGTAGCATAGAGCTGGTAGGAAGATTGTGTTGTAAAGTGCTTTCTTAATAGTTATTGATACATGTTTGTTCTTTCGTATTGGTGCCATTTGTCCAATGAGTTGGTTTACCTTATTGCACCTATTTTCGATCTCGTCTTCTGATCTGCCATTTGATGATATTATACTTCATAGGTACTTGAAACTCTTTACTTGTTTCAAGGGATGTTCGTTTAGGTGAATTGTTGTTGTTTGTTCTTCTTTGGTTATAGTCATTACCATATCTTTATATATGTTGTCTATATACGTTATGAACAAGAGAGGGGACATGACACAACCTTATCGTACTCCACATCTTATTGTGAAGGGTTCTGAGTGTCCTTCAGTTTCTCTCACTATGCATTCGCTGTTGTTTTATAAACTTCTACATAGGTTTGTTAGATGTGTACTCACTCCATATTGTTTAAGGATTTCCCACAGCTTGTTTCTATCTACTCTATCGAATGCCTTTTCTTGGTCGACAAAGGCTAAGTAGAGTGTTTCATTGAATTCGATTGATTTTTCTATAAGTTGTCTAAGGGCAAAAAAGGCATCTGTGCATCCTTTGTGTTTCCTAAATCCAAGTTGTGTTTCGCTTAGCTGGGGTTCTAAATTAGTTCGTAATCTGTTTTTCAAGAATTTTGCAAAATATGTTTCCCAGTATGGCTCAACAGTGAAATGCCTCTGTATTGTGTGCAGTCTCTTTTGCTGCCTTTGTTTTTCTAAATTCGGATAATTATGACGTTTCCCCAGTCTCGTGGTGTCTGTTGTTCTACCCAAACATGGTTGAATAGTCTATGCAGCAAAGCTGTTCCTACTTTTCTTGCTACTTTAATTAGTTCATTTGGTATTTCATCACGTCCCGGTGATTTGTTCAATGGGGCTATTCTGATGGCTTCTATAATTTCTTCTTTTAGTATGTCTGGTACTAGTTCTTCGGTGACATATGTGTAGGTCTCTTGAATTCCTGTGACATCTGATGGGATGTTGAGAAGTTGTTCGAAATACTACTTCCATCTTATAAGGATTTGTTTCTGCTCACTTATTGGTTCTCCATATTCACTGATAATTATTTCAGTTGGGTCAAAGTGTTCTCCTCTGGTTCACATTGTACTTACCTGTTTGTAGAAGTTTCTAGTTGCCTCCTTGGAATTTTTATTTACGGTTTCCCCATACTCTTCCCAGTCAAAAACAAACCAGCTGCACTAAATAAGCGCTCTGCTGCTGCTGAGGACACTGGTTTCGCCAAAACAATTTTCGCACTTGCATTTAGCAGTGGCAACCTATGTTCATTTTTGCAATAATTTAATGGTTGTGAAGTTGGTTGCCGTAATTTGTGAAACATGATGACTTCATCCTCAAGGCATTTGTTTCTAGGGTCATCAAACTTAAGTGCTTTGTTTGGTGGAGGATCCAAAATAAAGGTCAATATCACTTTTCGGCTTTTGTTCTCCAATTCCTGTTACTTCACATACAACAGATGATTCAGAAGAAAGATTTAAATCCCTGATGAATGAAATATGTTGTTTGTCCATCAAGAATGATGATGACCATTCATTTCATCCCGTGGGGTTGAAGGTGTGGAGCCGTGGGTTCTAAGATGGCTGATAAGGCCTATTTTGGCTCGAAATGTTCTTTGACAATGTGAGCAAAGAATGCTTGACGTCTCTGGAGGAGGATTTCCTGCAGTGGTTTTTCTGTCCTGCCTTTTCTTCACAGCTCTTGCAGTCCTGGTTGCCTCACATATGACTGCACCTTTGCGCAATGATGCACGCCACGAATTTCGGTCTCTGGCTGCAGCCTCCCAGGTGTCATGATGAATTCCAAAAGCATTCAGTGAAATTTTCAGAGTGTCTTTAAAACGTTTCCTCTGGCCACCTTGGGAGCGTTTACCACAACGCAGTTCGCTGTAAAAAATTCCTTTAGGGAGCCTGTGATCTGGCATGCGAGTCAAGTGACCAGCCCAGCGAATCTGATTCTTCATCAGTAAGAGTGTGGATACTGGGCATGGATGCTCTTTCTAGGACTTCAGTGTCTGGAATCTTGTCTTGCCATTTAATCTTCAGTAGCTTCCTTAGGCAGACTGTGTGGAAGTGGTTTAATTTCCTAGCGTGTCGCTGATAAACAGTCCATGTTTCACAAGCATATAGCAGTGTGGATAATACAACTGCTTTGTAGACTTTTAGCTTTGTTTGCAGGCTTATTCCAGTTCTGTCCCATACATTCTTGTACAGTCTGCCAAAGGCTGCACTGGCCTTGGAGATTCTTGCATTCACTTCGTCATCGATTGTGGCAGCTTGTGACACGGTGCTGCCAAGCTAGGTGAATTTGTCCACAACACTTAGTCTATGATCATTCACTTTGATATTCGGCACAGTGTGATTATTCCCTGGAGCTGGCTGGTACATAACTACAGTCTTCTCCAAGTTGATATTGAGCCCAAAGTTGGCACAGGCATGTGAGAAAGCTGAAACATTATGTTGCATGTCCGCCTCTGAGTTGGCGTATAGAGCGCAATCATCAGCAAACAGGAGCTCTCTGACGGTGCCGCTGTCAATTTTGGTTTTAGCTTTCAGCCTTCTGAGATTGAATAACTTTCCATCCATACGGTAGTTGATTTCTATTCCAATGTCGTCGTTCTCGAAGGCATTCATCAACATGGCTGAAATCATGAGGCTGAACAGTGTTGGTGCCAGGACACATCCGTGCTTCACTCCATTGGTTACAGGAAAGGGTTCAGACAGTTCACCATTTTCCTGTACTCTTGCCTGCATGCCGTCATGAAATAGCCGCACTATTTGGACAAACTTTCGTGGACAGCCATATTTTGCCATAATCTTCCACAGTCCTTCTCTGCTGACTGTATCAAAAGCCTTGGTAAGGTCAATGAAAGTGGAGAACATTTCGCAGTTCTGTTCCTGACATTTCTCTTGCAGCTGCCTTGCATCGAAAATCATGTCAACAGTTCCACGTTCTTTTCTGAAGCCACATTGACTCTCAGGAAGAAGACCTTGATCGAGATGGGCTGTGAGGCGATTGAGAAGAATTCTGGCGAGTATCTTCCCTGCAATTGAAAGCAAGGAGATGCCTCGGTGGTTGTTACAGGATTGGCGGTTTCCTTTACGTTTGTAAAGGTGGACTATTGACGCGTCCTTAAAATCTTGTGGCATGGTCTCGTTCATCCATATGTTTGTGAAGACTTGGTGAAGCTGCTCTGTTAGGACCGGCCCACCTGCCTTGTATATCTCTGCTGGGATGGAGTCAGGACCAGGTGCCTTGCCGCTGGAGAGTTGCTGGATGGCTTTGTTTATTTCCACTATGGTTGGCAGGTCACCAAGTGTCTCATTGGTGGGAACTTGAGGAAGGCAGTTGATGGTTTCATCATCGAAGAAGGAAGTTGCATTTAAGATTTTGCTGAAATGCTCAGCGTTGGAGGATTTCTTTCTTATCGGTGACCAATGTTCCCCCGTCTGCACTGAGGAGGGGAACTATGCCTGGTGATGAAGGACCATAGACCGCTTTCAGTGAGTCGTAGAAGTTTTTCATATTATGTCTGTCAGCAAAGCCCTGAATTTCATCAGCTTTGCTGCTCAGCCAGGAGTCCCGTATGTGCCGACGTTTCTGCTGCACTACTCTCTGAATGTTCTTGAAAGCATCTTTTATTGATGTTGACTTTGGGTCATTCAAATGTGCCTTGAGGAGAAGATGTTTCTCGGCCATCAATTGGTTGATGTCTTCGGAATTTTCATCAAACCAGTCTTTAATGCTTTCGGGGGGCTGGACCCAGGATTTCCATAGCAGTGTTGTAAATTGTGTCCTTTATGGCTCTCCATTCTGTTTCTGTATCCTGTTTAGCTTCAGCATTGGGCTTGAGGCGGTCTTCCAGCATATTTTCAAACGACTGCTGCATTTTCTTGCTGTTTAGGCGGGTGACATTTAGCTTTGTTTGCATTTTCGCCCCTTGAGGACGCCGTGGTGGCCTGATGTGGATGTTCATTTTCGAGACAATGAGACGATGGTCTGTGCAACATTCGGCACCACACATGGATTTTGTCACTCGAACGTCTTGTCTGTCACTCCTCCTGACGATGACATAGTCAGATATGTGACGTTGGATGAAGAATGACTTGCGCGATGACTTGGATTAAAGTGAGGAAGAGTTGCGCAATACGTCGACCTCACTCTCTCGCCTGAGTCCATCTGAGTCCAGTGGCAAGACAAGTCGAGACGATTGGAGACGAATACAGGTGCAGTGGATGACCAGGGCGCTCTACGTGCCTTGCCGTGCTCATTACGTTCCACAACGCTTTGCAGGTAAACGCCGTCTTGCCCGTTGAATCAGGAATGATTTCTTCCGCGCAGTCTGCCGAATCCTGTCTTCACATGCTGGGTAGGCATACCCTAGTTTACCTCTTGGTTTGACACCAAATCGGATACCCATGCCTGGTTTAGCCAGCCTCTCACAGCTGTTGCCCGGGGGGTGGCCGCTGTCGCATGCTGACAGCTACTAGGAGCCACAGGCACGAGCTGGGTGTCAGACTAGGACCAGTGGGGGATGGGTCCTGAAAGGACATGAGAGCCATCCTTACCAAAGGTGCTACCAATGCCTGACACCCCGTACCCCCCTAAATGAATGAAATAACAGTTCGAATAACAGTCTTAGAAAAAGCGATCCAATCATTGGCCCATTTATTAGTGTCCACATTCCCTTTCTTCTTAGTAACAACTGACTTGACCGTGTCTTCTATTCTGGCTTTAATGTCAACTCGAGTAAGGAATTCTGCAGTAACTGCCAGAGAATATGGCCAACGTTTTTCTCCAATAACTTTCTGAAAGTTCTTACAATATTTCTTCACCATGCTGCTGGAAGTTTTTTCGTCAATATCAACAATAACTTTGTACAGTTGATAGTCTATGAGGAAATATAACAGCAAAATTAAATGAGATGTAATACCATCAATTTCTAGTTTGTCAAAACAGGTTTTGAATTTCTAATATATATACAGCATTCCTTTAATCTAAGCAATATTCGGAATGTGGTTTAAGAATTCTTCATCATCTTCATTAAAGTAATGCGAATAATGTTTTTAAATGGGCATTGAAACGTTGGTAATATGATTGCCATTCACGTGTTACAGATTTTGTTGGTATGGAAACTGACAGCTGTGATGCATTTACATGACATATATTGTAATATGTTTCAATAAATGAAAGTTGATCCATGAACTGATCCAGTTCAGAAATGACGCCTCTGCTGAAGCTATCAGTAATGCATGCTGATAACCTGTGCTCAGCACAACCAGATCTGTGCGTTTCTGTATCGGTATCAATCCGTCCATCAAATGCTGCCGTCATGCTTGCTGCATTATTTGTACACACAAACAATGGACTGGAGAATGTGGTAGATTTAGCAAGAAATTCATGTGCAAAAAAAAAAAATAAAAAAAAAAAAAAAATATGAGCGTAAATTGTGCAAAACGAGATAAAGAATTGATACAAATATATACAGAAAAAAAAGAAGGATAAAAACAAAAAAAAAAACAAAAAACTGAAGGGTAGCTCTGGCGTAGATCAAGTTGCTATGACATGGCTACTGTCCCATGTGTACCATGAGAAATACAAATGTGTACTGTACCATCCCATCCCATGGGATTCCCATGAGCGACCGGCTCACATTCCCCCGTAAGTAACCAACACAACGCGATCCGTTACCTAATCTCGCGCAACTGTGTCCCCCTACTTTGATATACAGGATTACGGAGAAAGTAGTTAATCTCTTCGCCAGGGAGGTCGACAAACTATGCCTTACTCTTGCATAAATTAGTTCCAGTTAAGAGGCACACGCTTGTGTGCCTGCCAAAAAATATGCAAACATCGTTTATATTTAACATAATATAACAAGTGCCAAATAACATTCACGAATAATATTTACTAGGAGAGAAAATGCCTTAGAATGTTATCCATAAGGTATAGAAGAACTAATGTGACATAAAGAGGTTATATGTAAAATTTAAAATATGTGACTGGACCTTGCAGGATTAGAAATTTAAATTTTATTAAAGTATCCCATGCAATTATGGTTTATTACATGAAAAATAATCAATATGTATATTAAAGCGAAAAGTCCAATTTCAATTATGTCCCATACGTAAAAAAAAGTTGTATTTCCCATTGTAAGTTGTTTGTTGCTAAATTTGTAACACAATGTTATTTAAACTACACATGCCGTGTCCGGATTAAGACATTGACCGTGGAACACACGCTAGTACATGGCTAGTACGCTTGGCTGCCAGCTTGTTTTTCATGTGTTCCAATCCCCCATCGGATTGTTTTAACAATTTAGCAGGGCATCCAGGTCAACCTAGAATAAAACATGTATCAAGAAATGTTCTTGTCGTGTCCTCCTTTAAAGTGTCGTCCCTGGAGTGAAGAGAGTCAACACCCACATTATAATATTTTTTTCCCATATCAATATCCTGGAGAATCCACCAGCTTCCGTCCAACACACTCCATCAGCCCGTGGACACCTTTTCCTATCACTCTCTCACTGTCGTACTATGCCCCCTCTCATAATTCCCCAACGCAACATACTCAACAACTCTTGCTTCTAAAAATTAATAGAGATTAATTTATTAAAAGAAAAGTGTAACGTATATGAGACGTGTATGCGAAGAAAATGTGTGTCGTGTACTATAACATAAATGTGTATGTCAGCCTTCAAAGTTCAGGATCATAGTGCACACATCATGACAAGGTTTACACGACATCACACGAGTCAGTACGATAAACCTCACCGAAGTCGTATCCTTCTCTCCAGACATGTCCTCCTCCAGGAACTCTGATGACCATGAGATCTGAATCACATGTAAATATATAATCCGTGGAAAATACTATTATAGTTCCTAACACAACTGTTCCTATTAGTTTATAGAAATCTAAGATCTCATAATTCCTGCACAGAGAAAAATAATGGAACACTGTCTCATAAACATATCGTTTTCTTCTTGCGAAATGTTCTGTATTTTCACTCTTAAACAGTCAATGTATCTAGAATAAAATGGCTTGCTTTATTCACTAGATATAGTCTGAAAGTTCTGATTTCCTTGATACGTGGAACAACTACACTTCAATGTTTGGTTTCATCTACTGTGAACATCAGTCCCTACTGATCTAGTTCCACATGGGCTGAACCTCCATCACTTCAGGTGTGTTAACGATTGGTATTCACTCATGTAGGATACATATACCATTAGACTCCACCGAGCAATGTGTATTAACTTCTTCCGTTGCGAAAGTTGCTGGCCCATCTCTCTACATCATAATTTATCCGGGATCGAATGTTACATTGGGTCCGGGTTCTTCATTCCAACCAGAGGAACCTGTAAAATAAATCATACAACTGGTGATAGCCTCCCCGTCACTGATCTCTATTAGATGATCGTGGCCATCGGCCTCGCTCAGAAAATACAGTGATCCTACTCTGTCAGGGACAGATGACTCAACCCATTTTTTATCATCAGGCCAAGACAAGAAAAAGAAAATCGACAAACAGAATGCGGAACCCCGCCCACCAGGGACACCTACGGGAATATCCCAATTATCCCTCATCACTCAATTCTCAACTAGTAAAGCTTATCAACACTTCACTAATCTATTAACAACTAACAGAGCCAAGTATCACTTCCCTACTCTAGCTAGTTTTCCACTAACAGTGCTAATCATCACACTTGGGTTTTAACAAGGCTACAGCCTATATTAATAAGAACTAATTATAATAGATTGACTACCTTATGCAAAACCGCCTCGTTCCGGGATGGCTACTACTCTTTGCCATAACGACACATGCTAGTTAATATTAAATTAATCTAACATTGCATTGTAGAGCTCTCCCACAAACACGTCCATCATAATCCACGGTTTTAGTTCAACTCCCCATCTCCAATCATGGTTTTTTGGCAAAAAAACTCTAAAATTGGTCACGTGACATGGTTGCTGTCCTGCAGGTGTTATTTGGGCATATCATCCATTGTCAAGAATCGATTTTCCCTGGCTTAGTCACTGTCAAAGTTGTCATCAGTTGTTTAGACTCCCAAAACAAGCCAGCGAGTTCCTGTATACTCCCAACAACAGTTGCCAATAACAAGCCGTCAATCTTCTGTCGACTGGTGACAATCACCGCTACCATTTCTGTTTGATGTCGGGAAACTCTATTGACAGACGGACTGTTTTCTGTCCTTAGCTGGCAATTCCGGTTGTCTATGAGTGTTGATAAACTGTCAAAGCGATGTATGCATTCATCTCACTTCCGAATGTTCCTATTTCTGTTGACCAGATGTAAATACGTGCAGCTACTAATATGAATGTTTTCTCTGTATTAGTTGAAACAATTGTCGCTTGCAGATAGTCCGTTTAATCAGAAAGCCTCTATAATAATCAACTGGTTAAACGCAAGGTTTTATTTTGTGACATAGGCCCCCTCTTAAGAGAGTAGTCCATCTCACTCTTCTCCACCGTGAGTTTAATCCAGATGATTCATTCTTCTTCTTCAGGAGCACGGTGTCTTGACAAGAAATCCGCTCCAACATTTTCCTTCCCAGGAATGTACTCCACTGTGAAATTATAAGGTTGAAGTAACAACGACCACCGCATCAAATGGGCGTTGAGCTTCTGAGAAGTAGTCAGGAACATCAGGGGCTGATGATCCGACTGGACTCGAAACTTAACTCCATACAAATATGGCTGGAATTTTTGCACTGCCCATACGAGTGCCAAGCACTCTCTCTCTCTCGACAGTTGAATAATTCCTCTCCGCCTGGAGTAGTTTCTTGCTTGCGTATGCCACAGGTTTCAAAACCGAAGCATCGTCTTTTCCTTCCTTTAACAGAGCTGCCCCAATCCCGCCGCACTCGCATCCGTTCTCAACACAAATGGTTTAGAAAGGTCAGGGAGCTGTAATACAGGTTTGCTGACCAAGGCCTCCTTTAACTGACTATAGGCATTCTCACATTCTGGTGTCCAAATGATTTGGTCCGGGAATCCCTTTTTCAAGGTTTCCGTCAATGGAGCTCCCAGTTCAGTGAAATGTGGGATAAATTTGTGGTAAAACCCACACAACGAGAGAAAAGATGGCACATCCTTCTTCGTTTTTGGCCTTGGTGCATTTCTGATTTTCTCCAGGTTCTTCTCTTCTGGAACAATGTGTCCTGGAGTGATGGTGTGACCTAGAAATTCCAGAGTCAGGTAACCAATCATGCACTTGGTTGGACGAGCAGTAAGCCCTGCTTCCTTGAGCCTATTAAACACTCTCTCCAAGGATTGCAAGTGGTCATCCAAGCTGTCACTGGAAATCAGAATATCATCCATGAATGAGATGATGGATGGATCCTGTAACGGCTCTAGTAAAGTCCTCATCATGCGTGTAAACACACTGGGTGCGTTGCTGAGTCCAAAGGGCAAGACCTTGAATTCGTAGTGTCCACTGGGTGTACTGAAAGCCAACAGTGGTCGAATCTCCGGTTTGACTGGTATCTGATAGTACCCCCTACTCAGATCCACCTTTGAAAAGTACCGAGCCTTATGGAGCCTAGCGAATAACTGAGTTGGATTCGGCAAAGGTTCCACCTGAAATTGTGTGTGACTGTTCAGAAGTCGGTAGTCTATACACAACCGGTGTTCTCCACTTGGTTTCCGTAACAAAACTACCCCTGCATTGTATGGGGATGTGGATGGTGCAATCACGTCATCCTCCAGCAGTTTCTGTATTTCTTCCTCCAGGGCCTTTTCTTTAGAGAATGGCACTGGGTAAAACTTTTGACGAACCGGCTCCTGTGTGGTCAAAGTCATCTCGAACTCCACCAACCTCGTTCGTCCTGGTTTATCAGTCAGTATCTCCTTATGAGACTTGAGAACCTTGGTTATCTTTTCCCTCTCCTGTGAGGTCAGATCAGGGTTCACTTGTACATCCTTGTAGGTTTCCTGGTGTACTAGGGGATATTCCCTGCCCTCGTTGGTTCCCACTTTCGTCTCCACTGCAACTGCCATTGCCATGAGGTGAGCTGCCTTGTCTCCGGGTCTCTCTTCGTATTTCCGCAAGAGATTGATATGGAAAATCTTCGACTTTCCCAGGATCCGGATCTGATAGTTGGTTCTGGATATCACCCTTTCCACGGGAAATGGTCCTTGCCAACCTATCTCCAGTTTGTTGTTTCCCGTTGGGAGTAGCAACAAGACTTTGTCTCCCACCTCTAGAGATCTTTCTTTAGACCTACGGTTGTAGTAAGCCGCATGTCTTTTCCTGGCCTTTTTCAAGTTTTGATTTGCCAGAGTCCATCCATTGTGGAGTGTTTCTTTCAGTTCCTCCACGTATTTATAGGATGAGATCACTTCTTCTGACGTCCCCTCTTCAGTCCAACTCCTCAACATGGCTTCCAACGGTCCTTTGATTGGACGACCAAACAGCAACGTAGCGGGTGTAGTCCGGTTGAGCCATGAGGAACTTCCCGATAGGCAAAGAGTGCTGCTGGGATATATTCATCCCACCTATCAGGTTTTTCCTGCGCTAGTTTCCTGAGCATTGTCATCAACGTGCCGTTGAAACGCTCTACTTGTCCATTGGCTTGAGGGTGGTAAGGGCTGGTATGTATGTCGTTAGAGTGAAACACCCTAAATACCTCCTCCATGAGTTTTCCACAAAACTGAGATCCATTGTCCGTCAGAATTTGATCCGGAAAGCCTAATCTGGTAAAGGCCTCCATCAGTGCGTCCGCCACTCTTTTCGAGCCAATCGTGTTCAACGGTATGGCTTCACCCCACATTGTACAGCAATCCACCATTGTGAGTATATACATGTTCCTCTTCCTAGTCCTGGGAAGTGGACCCACGATATCGATGGCTACCCTCTCGAAAGGAGAGTTCATGATGGGCATCTCACCCAACACCACCGGTGCTGTCCAGTGTTTCGGTGCCACCCTCTGGCACTCAGGGCATGACTTCACATACCGACGCACATCATCTGTCATTCCCGGCCAATAGTAGTGGCAGGAAATCCGCTGCATGGTGGCGGCAATACCCATGTGTCCACTAAAGGAGATGGTATGCCCCATATGAAGAATCTGGGACCTGTGAGCTTTTGGGACGACCAACTGACCGTATAGGTTGTCTCCCCTTCCTGCTCTCCTGTAGAGTATCCTATTCTTCATGTAGTACTGCCCCCGTCCTGGTGGATCAGCACTTTTCTGCAGCTTTCTGTAGCAAGGACGTAAAGTATCATCCTCACTCTGGGCAGTTCGTAGCTCCCCCGGCATTGGGTTAGTCACAATTGCTTCTGCCTCTTCCGTTCTCGTCTAAGAGCGAGTCTGCATTGCTCCCATATGGATTGGCTCCCTGGGCATTCCCAGAAAGACATACCGGCAACCTAGGATTACTGGAAAAATGGGATCGGTCAATACAGCGGCCTTGATGGTGCCGGTGACGTACCTTGACCGAATCTCCACATTAGCAATGGGCAACTTCATGACTACAGCACTCTTCTGTGCAGGCTGTATCGCCATGGTTTCACCTGTGAATTGTTCTGGATGTACCAGATCCGCAGAAATCACGGCCTCCCCGCCCAGTCCTGTGTCGTACAAACACTCCACTTGACGACCGTTAACCTCTACCAATTCCACTACAGGTGGTTTTTCCTGGTCGGGAGTCTCTTCCTCGGCCTCGACCTGTTCGGTGGGCTCCACCTTAGGTTTCCCGGGGCACACGACGAATTGAGTGTCTCCTGACTTTCCCCTGAAGTCAATAGCATTGTGCGTGTTTGACTTGCAGTGGTTGCACCAGTTCCCTGTCCTAGATTTTCTAGTGCCGGACTTGAGTGAGCTCTCCTGGTGGCGAGCTTCCTTGTTGACCTTGGCATTTTCCGTGACAACCTCCTTGGAAGTCACTTGACATGCTGCGAAGTGAGGGTTCTTAGCCTTCGATTTGCAGTCCCTCGTATTGTGAGAGGGTGACTTACAAATTGAACACCATTTCTCCGACCACGGTCGTTTTGGTGTAGAGCTTGAAGTGCTTTTGCTTCCCTCCTTCTTCTTCTCTGAACTATCCTCTGATTTTTGCACATAAGGTTCCCACTTTTTGGTTCCTGAGTTTTTGGCTTTCTTCTTATCATGTTTCTCTTGACTTTTGGTGTTGGTGGAAAGGTTTTCCCCTGCCTCCCCATGTACCTCGACGAACCGTTCTGCTAATTTTGTCACGAGGTCAATACGTTCCGCTCCTTGTTCTCCCAGGAACGTCCTGAGAGGTTTAGACATTTGCTTCTTCAGCTGGTCGACCACCATGAGTTCTTCCAGACTCTCATAGTCATGTGCAAACCCAGCCAAATCCATCCACTTATGGAGATAAGATTTTAGACGCAAACTGTAGGCGGCAAACAACTTCCCCGGTTCTCGTTTCGCTGCTCGAAATTTTTTCCGGTAGGTATGTGACGTAACCTCGAATCGTTTCAGCAGAGCCGTCTTTAACTCGTCATAATTGTTCTCATGTCCTGGTGGCAGGCGAGAATAAACCTCGTAGCCGGTCCCGCGTAAACCCTGGGATAGCTTGAGATTCCATTTGTTACGCTCCAGACCCATAGCAACAGACATTGCCTCCAAGCGTTGAAGGTACTGGTCAATCTTCTCTTTGTCCTCCTGGTAGACCGCTAAAGGAAACTTCATAGCATGGTACCCATGTCCACCTACTGGTGTTGAGCCTGGGATGGAGGAACGTCCAACTGCTCCCTCGGTTTCTCCCTTAGATTGACTCTTCAACTCGAGTCCCCTCATCCGGTACTCGTGCTCTCTTTTCTGAGCCTCCTGCTCCGCTTCCCGTTTCCTAGCAGTTTCCTCAACTTCAAGTTTCCTAGCTGCCTGCTCAGCTTTTAATTTCCTAGCTGCTTGCTCAGCTTCAAATTTCTTAGCTGCTTGCTCAGCTTCAAATTTCTTAGCTGCTTGCTAAGCTTCCAATTTCTTAGCTTCTTGTTCCAACTCCATCCTTCTCAATTCCAACTCGGCCTTTCGATCTTCCCGTTCTGCTTGACGATACTCTCTCTCCACTTCCTGTATGTAATCCGTTAGAGCAGACCCTGACAATCCCATGTCTTCCCCCTTTGCCCTTAATTCTAACGTGGTTAGTTTAGGGGTGGCCATTTTACAGAGAGGTAAGCTAGCAGGTCGAGTACAATATAACTGCAAATTACTATACAGATATATGAACAAGTACTATAAATCTAGATATTACCACACACAGCACATTCACTCAGTGACAAGAGTAGAATCAGGACCACAGACCTATGCAGACGTGTGAAGTGTGAACAGGTAAGATATTAGTCCTAACCCTTATCCACATTCACTCTAGCTGGATTCTCCAATATGATATCTCCCTCTTATAACTAAGGATCCCGTGTCAAAAGACCCCGTTGTCAGAAGATCCCACTGTCAAAGGTTCCTGCTTGCAGGAGATCTCGCTGTCCAAGGATTCCGTTTACGGGAGATCCCGCTGTCCAAAGATTCCGTTATCGAGAGATCCCGCTGTCCAAAGATTCCGTTTACGAGCCCCCAATAAAGTCGTGTCCTCCTTTAAAGTGTCGTCCCTGGAGTGAAGAGAGTCAACGCCCACATTATAATATTGTTTTCCCTTATCAATATCCTGGAGAATCCACCAGCTTCCGTCCAACACACTCCATCAGCCCGTGGACACCTTTTCCTATCACTCTCTCACTGTCGTACTATGCCCCCTCTCATAATTCCCCAACGCAACATACTCAACAACTCTTGCTTCTAAAAATTAATAGAGATTAATTTATTAAAAGAAAAGTGTAACGTATATGAGACGTGTATGCGAAGAAAATGTGTGTCGTGTACTATAACATAAATGTGTATGTCAGCCTTCAAAGTTCAGGATCATAGTGCACACATCATGGCAAGGATTACACGACATCACACGAGTCAGTACGATAAACCTCACCGAAGTCGTATCCTTCTCTCCAGACATGTTCTCCTCCAGAAACTCTGATGACCATGAGATGTGAATCCCATGTAAATATATAATCCGTGGAAAATACTATTATAGTTCCTAACACAACTGTTCCTATTAGTTTATAGAAATCTAAGATCTCATAATTCCTGCACAGAGAAAAATAATGGAACACTTTCTCATAAACATATCGTTTTCTTCTTGTGAAATGTTCTGTATTTTCACTCTTAAACAGTCAATGTATCTAGAATAAAATGGCTTGCTTTATTCACTAGATATAGTCTGAAAGTTCTGATTTCCTTGATACGTGGAACAACTACACTTCAATGTTTGGTTTCATCTACTGTGAACATCAGTCTCTACTGATCTAGTTCCACATGGGCTGAACCTCCATCACTTCAGGTGTGTTAACGGTTGATATTCACTCATGTAGGATACATATACCATTAGACTCCACCGAGCAATGTGTATTAACTTCTTCCGTTGCGCAAGTTGCTGGCCCATCTCTCTACATCATAATTTATCCGGGATCGGATGTTACATTGGGTCCGGGTTCTTCATTCCAACCAGAGGAACCTGTAAAATAAATCATACAACTGGTGATAGCCTCCCCGTCACTGATCTCTATTAGATGATCGTGGCCATCGGCCTCGCTCAGAAAATGCAGTGATCCTACTCTGTCAGGGACAGATGACTCAACCCATTGGTTATCATCAGGCCAAGACAAGAAAAAAAAATCAACAAACAGAATGCGGAACCCCGCCCACCAGGGACACCTACGGGAATATCCCAATTATCCCTCATCACTCAATTCTCAACTAGTAAAGCTTATCAACACTTCACTAATCTATTAACAACTAACAGAGCCAAGTATCACTTCCCTACTCTAGCTAGTTTTCCACTAACAGTGCTAATCATCACACTTGGGTTTTAACAAGGCTACAGCCTATATTAATAAGAACTAATTATAATAGATTGACTACCTTATACAAAACCGCCTCGTTCCGGGATGGCTACTACTCTTTGCCATAACGACACATGCTAGTTAGTATTAAATTAATCTAACATTGCATTGTAGAGCTCTCCCACAAACACGTCCATCATAATCCACGGTTTTAGTTCAACTCCCCATCTCCAATCATGGTTTTTTGGCAAAAAAACTCTAAAATTGGTCACGTGACATGGTTTATGTCCTGCAGCTGTTATTTGGGCATATCATCCATTGTCAAGAATCGATTTTCCCTGGCTTAGTCACTGTCAAAGTTTTCATCAGTTGTTTAGATTCCCAAAACAAGCCAGCGAGTTCCTGTATACTCCCAACAACAGTTGCCAATAACAAGCCGTCAATCTTCTGTCGACTGGTGACAATCACCGCTACCATTTCTGTTTGATGTCGGGAAACTCTATTGACAGACGGACTGTTTCCTGTCCTTAGCTGGCAATTCCGGTTGTCTATGACTGTTGATAAACTGTCAAAGCGATGTATGCATTCATCTCACTTCCGAATGTTCCTATTTCTGTTGACCAGATGTAAATACGTGCAGCTACTAATATGAATGTTTTCTCTGTATTAGTTGAAACAATTGTCGCTTGCAGATAGTCCGTTTAATCAGAAAGCCTCTATAATAATCAACTGGTTAAACGCAAGGTTTTATTTTGTGACAGTTCTGGGGAGCAAAGGCGACACGTTAATTATACACCACATCACCCAACGATTGTCCATGTTTCTTCTTCTTTTATCTTTCATCTCCTAATGGATCATATTGAGTAAAACATAAATGACCCATTAACACAGTTCAGACTCATAGCGCACATGGTGCTGGACACATATTCTGTGGACTAATCGGCGCTCGCTGAATGACGTGGTCAGTGTCCGGCTCATAGTCCTCAAGGAACTCATACCACGCCCTTTTAGAGGTTGATTACACTCTATTTTTACAGTTGTCAAAGCCAACCTCACGCCAACAATCAGTAGCGGCCTCTTACGACATACATGGCAAAGTGCTGATGATGGTGTTGATAATAACAACACTGGTCAATAAATTTTCACAAGTTATTTTTGCAGAATTTAAACACACCATTTTGTATTGATTTTGACATGCTGATTTCAAATATCATAAGCTAAATTCGCCAAATTGTTATTTTTTTATGTTTATTTTAATGATGAATTCACATTACAGTAATACACATACTGTATGCGTGTTTAATTCTCTGGGGGTGAACAGTTAGTCTTTCTACTTTAGCATTAAAAACATTGTAGTTACAATTACTAGATATTTCAACATACCATGATAGAAAAAAAATAAACACATCATTTAAATTGTCATATAATGTTTTAAACAGGCATATTTGAACCAATTCCGTCACTATTAAGTCGCTGTTCGAGCTCTCTTCGCTTGCTTTTTGTAGTCAGTTGATGAGTTGTCTCTTGTTACAGTCCAACTGTAAACAGCAAGCATTGAAGGGATCCGATTGCCATCATACTTTGTTTCCAAAGCAGCAATATCCTTGTGAAATCCATCACCATGCTCATCACTGACAGCTTCACAATTTGATGTAAACAAATCCAGATGAGAATCGAGAAAATGAATTTTCAAAGACATGTTGCAGCCAAGACTCTTATACTTCAGAATGAGATTTTCAACAAGTTCATTGTCATTATCAGATCTGTTGTTTTCGTTAAAATTGCCCACCACTAACTTATATGCAAATCATGCTGCGTTTTCCTTCCCATGCCACACACAAATAAACTCGTCATTATGAAGAATTTTTCAAATTTAGTTAGTTAGTCTTTCCTCTTGAGCCCAAGGCGGCGCATAGGGCAGAAGTTCTGACTCTCCATGCTTGGCGGTTCGCTGCTACCTGTTGTAGATCTTGGATGTTTACTTGGCCATTGAATGAACCTTCTCTGATGATGGTTCTACGCAGGGTCTCTCTTAGTCTTCCCCGTTTTCTTCTCCCAACAAGTGATCACACGAGGGCTTGATAGGGGAGTCTTGTCTTGTCCACTCTGAGTACATGGCCGATGTAATTCCAACGGAGTGTTCTTATAAAATTGGATACTGTATCTTGCTTAGTCTCTTGTCTTATTTGCGTATTGGTTCTGAAGTCTGTTAAGTGGATGTTTAGAATTCTTCTAAGACATTTGTTCTCAAAATTATCTAATTTTATTTTTATCTAAAGCTACCGTTGATTTCCAACTTTCACATCCATATAATATTCAAATTTGAGCACCCAAAAAAAATACTCCCTTTCTTATTTTAACCTCATCCAGGCCTGGAAATTTTCTGATGAGATATTTAAGAGCCTCATCTGTTTTATCCATTGCATTGAGAAAGTTTGTCATGAAACCCAGCTTAATGTGCAAAGGTGACAACAAAATCTTGCTGGTGTCGACAAGTGCTGGCTTCTCAACGTTCTTACTGCCAGGCTTCAGTGACTGCCTGATTGTCCAATGTCTTCTGATGTAATGGAGAATTCGTGCACGGCTATCCCACTCACAGAGAATGCAACAGTAGTTTGTTTATCCACCTCGTAGTCCAAACAAAAGAGCGACCACTTTTAAGTCACCGCAAAGTAACTAACGATGGTGATCGTAGTTTCTGCACGCCAAAGGCTGCTTAATGTTTTCATAATATTCCTTCAATTGAATTGCGTGACGAACTGGAATTGACTGTAACACATCACCGTTATTTAACAAAACAGCGTTAAGCCTCGTCATGGATGAATCCGTTAAACGCCTCTACTCTTCCGGTTTGTAATTGATTTTGAGGGGTGCCATTAAACCAGATATGGTGTGGCACACAGAGAAGTCACCAGCTTTGAAAAAGAATGTAATAAGCGGCTTCTGGCGATTCCTATACACATAAATTCTAACATCTTCTGCCAGGAGATTCCACTGTTGAAATCTGGAACCCGAAAGCTCCGCCTTGTTCTTTGGCAAATTTAGATCTCTTACTTTTTGTTAGTAAGTGTGGTTTAGTGGATGTAGTTTGCTCAAAATCTGGGTGCTTCGGGTTGATGGTTCAAGACCATCAATTACCTCTTCTTAATCAGTTGAAGCCACTAAAAATGATTCTGGCACTTTGGGAACTGATAGGTCATCGCCATATGGTATCGGACGTGTTGCAGATGGGATACATACAATCATCCACAACAGTTGCATCATATATATATATATATATATATATATAAATTGACCATAATTAAATATACTAATATATTATTTTGTGGAACACATACCCACTGGATTGACAAGATACTACAGGGCATGCGATGGGATCATGGGAAGGTTGGCACACCACAATTACAAACTTCCGGCGTCGTCCATTGCACGGCACATCTTGGGAACCGGTCATGTAATTGATAGAGACGGCCTTTTTTGCGTGTTGTTTAATACACACAATAGTCGCTTGTTAAAGTTTGCAGAAGCCATTAATGATTAATACACATATGCCAGCTTTGTGCAAACAGAAAGACATTATAGTCAGTTTAAAATTATTGTGGTAGACAATTGACACTACTGTGCGAACATATGTATATTTCAACTTGAAGGTTATCTAGTTATTTTACTTCATATTGAGTGAATTATGCAGTATGTACATGACGAGATGCAGCGAAATATGCCTGGCAATAAATCGTACAATCTATGGATTTTGTCTTCGTTATTCAAATATACTAGTAGCATATATCGTGAAAACTAGAGCCATCAATATATTTTAATGTAATTTTCGTTTTCAGTAACTAAAAATTAGCTCAGTTCAGATATTTTCATTTCCGGTATAATTTGCAGACATGATCTGATTGTAGATGTTAAAACAGTAGGCCATCTTCTTCGCTGTCAGTGTCAGTGTCAGTGTCAGTAGTGTTCTTAGATGTCAATTCTGATTATGTTTTATCATCAAAGGTGTCGTTGCTGATGGTTTCGTCAGTATTTTCGGTTTGTCTTTCCTTCTTTTTTTGGCGTTGATTTGGTTGGTGAGTTTTCTTCTTTTTCTTCCTTAGTACTTACTGTTTGTTGAGTTTGGACTTAATCCTCGTAATTGTCTTTTTTTGGTTTTGGAGTGGGAAAACAGTTGTAAAGGGTTCTTCTGTTTGCGTTTCCAGAATGTAGTTTTCTTGATTGTCTGTTGGCGTATCCGTTTGTTGTTTTTCTTGTTGTGTAGGCTGTTGTTCAAATTGTTTTCCGCGTTGTTCGTTTTGTTGATGTTGTGCTGGTCCTTGCCTTATCAGAGGTGGAAAATTTATTACATCTTCTTGTGCCACAACCGCCTTGTTTGCATGTTTGGCTGGACATTTGTTGGACCAGTGGTCGTCCATACCACACACATGACAAGCAGTTCTCCTGCTGGACAATGTTATCAGAATTTTGTGAGTGTTTTTGGTAACCCCTGTTATGTTTAAATTTATGTAATGGGGGATGTCCTGGACGGGGTTACATAAGGCTCCCCATTTATCTCCAGAGTTTTTTTGTGTGGAAATACCTCCACATTCGGGTCCCCAGTGGCATGTACGGCGATTGCCTTAACACCCTCTATCTTCATTGCCGCTGGTATCCAATGCAAAGTAAGTTTTTGCCTTACTTTGTATACATGCTCCAGACAAATATTGATGTCCGAATTCGGTACTTGTAACTGTACCCGGTGTAGCCTATTGTACAGTTTAACATGAATGTCTTCTGTTAAAGTCACGAACCACCGTGTCGGTGACTCATACCTGTGTAGACTGGCTATTGTGCCTAGCGGCACGCCAGCCAGTCCAGCGAGTGCGCTCGCTATGAACGCTGGCGTCGACTTGGCTGCGGCTCAGGGCCGGAGAGAGACACAACAATTGTACCTGAGCTGTGGAGCAGGTTTCCGTTGAGCACATCTGACGTCAGTGTTAGAGATGAACTTGTCATTTTCTATCAATATCCTTTAAAATAACACAATTTTGAGGTAAGAATATCCCGAGATAAAAGTATCCTAGGATGCTAATTATCCTTGATCAGATACTACATGGACAGTATTACGGGACTACCAGGTTTCCCCGCTCTAGAAACGTTGTGAAGAAAAAGGCCGAGAAGCGATTTAATTATAAGGTACACGTGTATGTTTTGTTTTATTTTTTTCAGGCTCATTATTTTTTATTGATATGTAGATGGTTGACCAAAAGAAATGATGCTGGACGGATTGAGACGTTGGCATGGAGGAATATCATCAGCAGAGTTGATCTAGAACACCAAAGACCGAGATCTGTGGAGAGCCATAAACGCCTACACCAGCCGGCAAGGCACTTGATGATGATGAGATGGTTGATGACTTCTCTGGATCTATTTTCTACGCTGGTGCGCCTGTCGCCTTCTTTCTCCTTTAAGAGGTTTCCCAGAAAGGCGATTTCTGGTTTCTTTCAGTAACGTAAGTGATAACAACATCATGGCACGTATCACCACTAAAAGTGTCGTAGAGGTGATTCATGAAATCGACGACACAGGATTCGGCGTTACTGCTAAAGACATAATCCGGTACATGCAAAAAGATTTATACGTTTTTTTTTTTTTTTGTTTTTTTTTTTGAAGATCTGAGAACCTTTATTATGAAGTATGAAAATAATCACTGCTTTAGTAAATTAAAATATTCTTTACCAGATAAGTGGAAAGATTTTAGATGGTCAGATTATTGGTGCAATCTTCAGCATGTGTGATTGTGTGTGGGAGAAGTTGCAGACACAGAATTATTATTTGATGTTTACGTTAGTAATCGTATAATTTTGACTTGTTGTGGGATGTGGATTTTAATTCCTGAGAATGATTCGTTAAAATGTCTAGGGGGTATTATTGATTCTCTGTCACTGGTAAGAATGCAGGGTGATCAGGGATATTTACCACAAATCCCAGGAGGAAAGAGTTCCATCCTTGAAACAATGGCATCTGTGTGTAGGTTTCCCTTCCCACTTCATCACCCTTAAATTAACTATAGATGCTAGAAGGATATTGATTGCTCACAACATATAAACAACCACTTGTTGGACACCACATTTACTTGATGTACACAACACTTTTGGACAAACAGTTCAGGTATTAACTCAAGATCTGTAGTTACATATATATATATATAGGTGTAATAAACACTATGCATTTTCAGACAGGCCTGGGATTCATTGCATTATTACAATATAGTACTCAGTGACCCCAGAAAAAAACAAGGTTATTACAAACAACACAACAACCACAAATTGGTTCTGCTAACTTTACTCATTGTACCTAGATAAAATCACATTGGTCTAGGTGCAGAAACCCAACATACATACATTTATTTCTGACACCATGTACAATTCTCATATTTAAAAATAATGAGTGGGTGTCAAAATATTATACATATATGTCATAACATAACCCTTTAGGTGTACACCATTACCATGTAAAACAATCTTTACCCTTTTCCTGTCATTGAAGAAAACCACACTCATGAAAACAGTTGATACTAATAATTAAATTAATTAATTATAGTGTTCATTTAGGCGTTGCGGATGGGCATTCTTCTCCAGTGCAAAGCAGTTAATGTCCATAATTATCCGTGCAGAATTATACTCACAGTCATTTTCTACTCACAGTATGTCCACCGAAGTTGGCTGGCGAATGTTTCTAATCCATAATCCAAGAATAGAATTATACATAAGCACATATTCTCTCCATGAGACTGAATTTAAGAATACTCGGTTGCCATTTGGGTTGTGTTCCAATTGAAATTGATGCCTAGGTCTATCATACTTTCAGGAGATGCAACTTAAGCTCTGCAGAAGGTTCTTCCCTATCTCATCTTATCGATGAAAAGATGACGACTGTCCAACAGCTCGGTTTATGTTAACCGTTTCCCAATTTAGTTCAAAAGGCTTTGTCACACACCCGGTTCATGTTGATAGGCCATCCCACACTTGATGATGGGCAGTTAGGCTGACATGGGACCAGCATAGAGTTCTCATTCATTCCATTTCTGTGTAGAACATACAGTGGTGAATCATTCATTTGGTTTCATCTGAAGATTCTGCTGCAGGCATGTAACTGAAGAATATTACTCCACCACATATCCAGGTTTGCAAGCCATCAGGTGATTCCTTTGGTTGCAGGCGTAAAGGCATTTACTCATCTAGCTGCTTTCCTATGGTTCTTTTGATGGTGTTCAGGTTTTGGACCTTGAGGTAATCTGGTGTAGTTATGGTTCAGATGTTCTGAAGTTGGTACATTTGTTTGTATTGGCTATAATGTTGTTTCAGTGTCTCTTCCCATTTGTTTGAGTTGGTGTTCATAGCTAGAACTTGGTGTTGCATGGCTGGAACCTTATGTTTGACTTTTGCAGCTGTGAGATGTTCTTTCGAAGACTTATCCATTGTGGATATTAACTTGGTAATCCAACCAACAGTTGAAGGTTACTCACTGTTGTTAGTTTTAGTAACTTGAAGAAGGATTGTCCCAGTTTCACTGACTTGGTTGAATGATGAGGCCATTGGTGATACTTCTCAGAAGTAACGCAAACGATACACTGTTGTCAGTACTCTGATGATCTTCATCTTTGTAGATTATTAGATCTTGAAGTCCATCCTGGATATTCCTACTAAAATAGGACTTAATCACTCACCCAGTCAGTTGTCTTCTAATTTATCTGTTGCTCGCTATGGAGCTATTGAGTGCCGCAGTAAACATTGAGGTATTGCTAGATCCAGACTATGGTTTGGACATTCACTTTATGGCTGTTGACCCAGGATCCAGTGTAAGTGATATAGTCCCACCAAATTCAACCACCACCTGCTTCTCTTCTATAGAAAAGGGATGACAAAGAATACAACACTAGCATTAACATACTGTGTTATGATAAAAGGTTTACAACACAATTACAAACACAAATACAAAACAACAAGGGGAGAAGGGGAAAGGAGTGGGTGTCCATGTTCCACTGTCCCTCATTGCTGAGTTGAGCCATTCTGACTCTTCATAGTGAGTAAGATATTTTCTCACTTATATTTTGTTCTGTTGTTACTGGGACTATTGGATGGGTGAAGTCATTCTGTCCATCCAACATGTTGATATTGTCTCTCTCATTACTTGAAGAGAATAGCCTATACAGAATCCCTGTGGTTTCTAATGCCGCGTCTTCCTTTCGGCACTATAATCATCATTAGGTCAAGACTATTCAACCTTGGCTTCTTAAAGTACTGACAAACACATGGATTCTTACATCAACATCCTCTAATCCCAAGGTGCAACATTAAAATGTATCTTCCCACAGTAAAAAGTAACAATCAGAACAGAGAAAATTCTCATACCAAAAAAAACATACATGTACATTTCTCTGATATTAAGTACATGATAATCATACATAATAATCATAATGATGATGCAGGGAGCCTAGGTTTTTGAATTATCTTCATGAACTAAAACATCCATTGTTTTCCCCCACTGCGTACAGCACATGAGGATAGTAATCGCTGTGATATGTTTTGCCAATGACTGCTATTATTCGGAGGGTATTTATAAGAATAACTTATGCCGCATGGTCCAGTCTTCTGAATATTGCAAGCAATTTATTCACATCAATCTTCGCTTCTGTTTCTACTACGGTGAGGCGATGCGGAGTGAATCCTATCCGAACATGCACTTACATCACGCGTTTAATTGTTCATGAATTTATATTCAACCATGGCCTGTCCCTAACACTATTTTATGAAATGATTATATGTTCACCCTCATATGGAGTGGTTACTAATCTGTTAACAAAAGAATGGTACTAAAATTTAGCACTATATTTCCAAGTTACAGATTATAATGTGGCAAAATATTTTATCCCCTGACTAAGTAAGAGTCAGGAATATGCGTAATCATTTGTATGTCCCCGCATGGATAAAACAAGTTAAGAGACATCCTTACCAGTGCATTTACACTACATAGGATATTTGAAGGTGGCAGACACCAGTTCTCTACTTGTGCAGTATGAAATCAAGAGTCTGCTCCTACATTGAGAAAATGTTTCTTTAAAGTCCAATCTCTACAGTACATAAATTATTTGCAGATTTCTAAGCATTGATAGGGATATATAGTTCCATTGCATAGAAGTTATTTTTCATAGGACTATGAAATTGGCAGAAACGAGTTTTCTTCTCGGAAGTATGAATCAGGAGTCTTTCCTAAATTGAAAAGAGTTTCTGACATGAGAGTTGATACTCTATGTACTACAGTACACATACTATTCATAGGTTATAAACACTATTTAGTTAGATATAAGTTCATAATGCCTATAAAAGATATTAACATAGGGATTTGAAGACATAGGAAAAATTACAGCGTGGCGCCCACCTGTGTTTCCTTAGTAAACATCATCCAGCCTGGTTTAAGAGAATTGTAACTAATTCTTAATTAAACATACTGGTCAGTGTAATACATAAATATATCTTAATAATGTAGATAACATACCAATAGCTTGAAGAGAATCATGGTTTTAAAACAAACTACCTTCTCCCCGAAGGGAAAGGTCGACTTTCTTGTCAGTTCTCTTGACTAGAAATGGCCGCTTCAGTCTTTGTTTTCCCCCTCGCCAGGATTGGCCAGATAAGGGAGAGAAAACAAGCCAAACTAAATTTAGCTGTGCCACGGTCAGTCTATCGCTGTTTTATTTTCTCCTACATTAAGTAAGTTACTTAAACAGTAATTGTAAGGGTTTGTTTATTTTTAAGGGAGTCCATAAATAGGAAAGGGTAGGGACGTTTTTATTATACCACACGCCTCCCCAATTTAAGCCATTTATTTCTTTCAGAAAATAAATGGTCAAATAGTACTCTACAATTTCCGTCTTTACATTGACTCACCTAGTATCCATTCCTTATTAATTTCTTGCATTACTTCCCTATGTTATATAATCAGAGCCACGTCTATTTTCTTTTAGTCACGACAACTGGCATAACCTTAAAGGATTATTTCTCTTTTAGTGAAAGAGTGTAGCACCCTCTCCACTGTTGTCAGCTATTGTTTGAAATATGAGTGGTTATCTGATAATTTGTTACTTTCCAGTACTGGTTTGTCTGCATCAAACCGACTTTTTGAAGCAATTGAGATATCATCAATAAGCTTGAATTCTCTCTCATTAGATTATCAATCTTGAGATTCTGTTAAAACCGAAGGTTAATTCTGCGTCCACTGATAGCATATTAAACACGCCCGTCTCCCTGTAAGTTAGACGTTTGTTTTAACTATAGATCTGATATTTAAAGGAAGCTAAATATGGTTCCTGTTGAATACATTTTCATCCAATACATCATGTGTTTGGGTTATTAGGCGAGTTATGGGATTTTCCGATCAGTTTTGATAACTACTGATTAGAGTGGTGTCCCTTTCTCTTGCGGGTTTTTCCCGAGAATCTCGTCTAACATGTAAACAAGGTCCAACTTTTCTAGATTTCCGTTCTGAACCGACTATTCCGGGGAACATGAATCTATCAAAAACGAAGTAATTCTTAGCTTACTCTCTCTCTCTGCTTTTCCTTCTAACCTAGATCTATTTTACGCTAGAATCCTTATTAGTAATTCTAACTTGATGTGTTTGAGTTTCACTCTATTTGTTGCTTTGGTGTTGAATTACGAGCAATTTTGCGTCGCTTGGCGTACATTGATCGTCGTCTACCTCCCTCCAGGTTTTAGGACTATTTTCAACTTAGCAACATACATTGTTATGTAGGTTCAGACGTATTGTCTCCTACCATATATAATCAGTTCAGAGAGAAGTTAAAAGCCCCTTTTTGTGATTCCTGTGCTAGTCTTCCAGACAATCAAGTTGTTGATTCACTTTCCAGTTATGGATGTGGATTACTAGTTTTTGTAAAATTACTATTACATCTGTATATCCCTCTAATACTGGCGTCTCCTGAGTTGTGTCCTCAAGATAACAGGTAAGGTACTCTTAATGTTTCTCTCCAGTTTTGTTTTCGTCCGTTTAATACGTGGAAACTCTGGATTTATTTAGATTGACTAAGGTCTATCTTTGAACTGTTATATAATTTACTAGCTGGATTCCTGATTGAAATTCCTAATCTAGTAAATATCAAGCAATTCTTCAGCTATCTGCTCCAATTTGCTTGGTTTTTACACAGCTATATTCCATTTTTCTAGCATGGGTTCACTGTATAAGTTTTAGGCGTTTCCCCTGTCTTCACGTCAAGGAGTTCGTCCTATTTATAAACAGCATCTATTCCAAGAGTTGTTTATTTAATTGTTGCTTTTACTGATTCGTATCAGTTATTTAAGCTAATCTCTGTTAGTCTGGATCTGCTTTCACATATTTAATGCTGGCATAACATCCAAATCAGAACTGAGATGTAGAAATCTGTTTCGTCTTGCGATTGATTTCTGATTCACCTACCTATTAGTAGGCTTCGAGCATTATCTAGAATTTAGTTACTCGGTTAGTTTTAAAGAAAATACAATTGAGTCGCGCGCCTCTATTGTACCACTTATTTTTGCCCTTCTTAATTCTTCCCTTATGAGAATATTAATGTTAGTTAGGCAATTATTGAAATAACTTTACGTAAGCTAATCGCTAACTAAAAGCTGTTTCACTCCTCTTTTTGATGAGGACTACTCATAGTGAACTTTTCACTTAATGAGATTAAACTGTAAATTTCAAAGCTAAGGAGCCAATTTTCTGAAATGTTTAGTCTCTTACTAGAGACTAGCACAGATTTTTTCCGGTATCTCCTGAAGTTCATTTGAAATTCCAATTTATATAGTTAATTCTTTAATTATACCTTTTACATACCTATACGGTCTGTTTCCTCTACCATTAATAATGGAATCGGGGTGGATAATTTAAAGAAATACCTTATATTCTGTTGGGTCAGTAAGTGAGTTGATCAGTTTCACTTACATCACCAGGTGAATATTTTGGTTGCCCCTATTTATTAACATATGGGCCATCTGAGTTAGTTAATACTACTACTCATATCACCGGTGGAGTAGAATAAGTGTCGGTATGGCTTTTCTTCCTAAGTATCCATCAGTTATTCACTTTACTTTACTACCGGTGTTGTAGAACATGTTATGTTATATGAAAAAAAAAAAAATGATTAAATTAGGGTGCCCCTAAATACTGCAAATTCTTACAATATTCCTTCCCTTCCATTAACTATGTCTACATTTTTGCAAGTGGTGGTTTTGGCCTTACCATTAGTTCATTTACTTTAGTTACTGCTATTTTCCCCTGGTTTAATTCATCTCTCAGGTATTATTTACTTTCCTACTGAATCATCATTTGTTGATTAAATTTTTCCCTTAAAAAAAAATTTATTGGATTTTTAACTTACTGTCCTAATTATCTATAAAATTGTCTATCACTCTCTGCTGCCTTGGTAACTTTTCAATATTACATATTACAAGCAGATCAAGCATGAAAATACAATGATAATCAATGACAAAATAATTAATTAACACATGATTCATATGTAGGAACATAAACCTTATGGATACATAATATAGTAGTGTGTTCATGAGTACACCACTTTTAAACCATTTAAAGAGAATACCAGAGTAGCAGAACCATACCTCAAACATCAAATGGGAATGACTATGAATTCTAAACATTCACTGAATTACCTATCTTATGTGAGTTTACCATCAATAAGATATAAAATATGAGTTTTTAAAACAAAATCTCATACCCAACAACCAACTACCTGATGCATCTGCCAGAATCAAGATATTACCTGTGAACAGTTTTGTACCAAAAAAAAAAAACTATATTTATCTGAGCCATTATGGGTTCATATAACACTTGACTCAGCTCATACTAATGAGTGATTAGGTCTGTTACTAACACTATAACATTCTGAAGTGACTTGGTTTACCTGCGAGAGGTTTTCCCTGAATTCATATACTCACAATAATACACCAATTGTGATGTTTACCATGAGTTTTAAATTCACGGACTACTCCACTACTAGGTGAAGTCCGTACCGGGCGGGACCACACATGTGGGATGTGGATTTTAATTCCTGAGAATGATTCGTTAAAATGTCTAGGGGGTATTATTGATTCTCTGTCACTGGTAAGAATGCAGGGTGATCAGGGATATTTACCACAAATCCCAGGAGGAAAGAGTTCCATCCTTGAAACAATGGCATCTGTGTGTAGGTTTCCCTTCCCACTTCATCACCCTTAAATTAACTATAGATGCTAGAAGGATATTGATTGCTCACAACATATAAACAACCACTTGTTGGACACCACATTTACTTGATGTACACAACACTTTTGGACAAACAGTTCAGGTATTAACTCAAGATCTGTAGTTACATATATATATATAGGTGTAATAAACACTATGCATTTTCAGACAGGCCTGGGATTCATTGCATTATTACAATATAGTACTCAGTGACCCCAGAAAAAAACAAGGTTATTACAAACAACACAACAACCACAAATTGGTTCTGCTAACTTTACTCATTGTACCTAGATAAAATCACATTGGTCTAGGTGCAGAAACCCAACATACATACATTTATTTCTGACACCATGTACAATTCTCATATTTAAAAATAATGAGTGGGTGTCAAAATATTATACATATATGTCATAACATAACCCTTTAGGTGTACACCATTACCATGTAAAACAATCTTTACCCTTTTCCTGTCATTGAAGAAAACCACACTCATGAAAACAGTTGATACTAATAATTAAATTAATTAATTATAGTGTTCATTTAGGCGTTGCGGATGGGCATTCTTCTCCAGTGCAAAGCAGTTAATGTCCATAATTATCCGTGCAGAATTATACTCACAGTCATTTTCTACTCACAGTATGTCCACCGAAGTTGGCTGGCGAATGTTTCTAATCCATAATCCAAGAATAGAATTATACATAAGCACATATTCTCTCCATGAGACTGAATTTAAGAATACTCGGTTGCCATTTGGGTTGTGTTCCAATTGAAATTGATGCCTAGGTCTATCATACTTTCAGGAGATGCAACTTAAGCTCTGCAGAAGGTTCTTCCCTATCTCATCTTATCGATGAAAAGATGACGACTGTCCAACAGCTCGGTTTATGTTAACCGTTTCCCAATTTAGTTCAAAAGGCTTTGTCACACACCCGGTTCATGTTGATAGGCCATCCCACACTTGATGATGGGCAGTTAGGCTGACATGGGACCAGCATAGAGTTCTCATTCATTCCATTTCTGTGTAGAACATACAGTGGTGAATCATTCATTTGGTTTCATCTGAAGATTCTGCTGCAGGCATGTAACTGAAGAATATTACTCCACCACATATCCAGGTTTGCAAGCCATCAGGTGATTCCTTTGGTTGCAGGCGTAAAGGCATTTACTCATCTAGCTGCTTTCCTATGGTTCTTTTGATGGTGTTCAGGTTTTGGACCTTGAGGTAATCTGGTGTAGTTATGGTTCAGATGTTCTGAAGTTGGTACATTTGTTTGTATTGGCTATAATGTTGTTTCAGTGTCTCTTCCCATTTGTTTGAGTTGGTGTTCATAGCTAGAACTTGGTGTTGCATGGCTGGAACCTTATGTTTGACTTTTGCAGCTGTGAGATGTTCTTTCGAAGACTTATCCATTGTGGATATTAACTTGGTAATCCAACCAACAGTTGAAGGTTACTCACTGTTGTTAGTTTTAGTAACTTGAAGAAGGATTGTCCCAGTTTCACTGACTTGGTTGAATGATGAGGCCATTGGTGATACTTCTCAGAAGTAACGCAAACGATACACTGTTGTCAGTACTCTGATGATCTTCATCTTTGTAGATTATTAGATCTTGAAGTCCATCCTGGATATTCCTACTAAAATAGGACTTAATCACTCACCCAGTCAGTTGTCTTCTAATTTATCTGTTGCTCGCTATGGAGCTATTGAGTGCCGCAGTAAACATTGAGGTATTGCTAGATCCAGACTATGGTTTGGACATTCACTTTATGGCTGTTGACCCAGGATCCAGTGTAAGTGATATAGTCCCACCAAATTCAACCACCACCTGCTTCTCTTCTATAGAAAAGGGATGACAAAGAATACAACACTAGCATTAACCTACTGTGTTATGATAAAAGGTTTACAACACAATTACAAAAACAAATACAAAACAACAAGGGGAGAAGGGGAAAGGAGTGGGTGTCCATGTTCCACTGTCCCTCATTGCTGAGTTGAGCCATTCTGACTCTTCATAGTGAGTAAGATATTTTCTCACTTATATTTTGTTCTGTTGTTACTGGGACTATTGGATGGGTGAAGTCATTCTGTCCATCCAACATGTTGATATTGTCTCTCTCATTACTTGAAGAGAATAGCCTATACAGAATCCCTGTGGTTTCTAATGCCGCGTCTTCCTTTCGGCACTATAATCATCATTAGGTCAAGACTATTCAACCTTGGCTTCTTAAAGTACTGACAAACACATGGATTCTTACATCAACATCCTCTAATCCCAAGGTGCAACATTAAAATGTATCTTCCCACAGTAAAAAGTAACAATCAGAACAGAGAAAATTCTCATACCAAAAAAAACATACATGTACATTTCTCTGATATTAAGTACATGATAATCATACATAATAATCATAATGATGATGCAGGGAGCCTAGGTTTTTGAATTATCTTCATGAACTAAAACATCCATTGTTTTCCCCCACTGCGTACAGCACATGAGGATAGTAATCGCTGTGATATGTTTTGCCAATGACTGCTATTATTCGGAGGGTATTTATAAGAATAACTTATGCCGCATGGTCCAGTCTTCTGAATATTGCAAGCAATTTATTCACATCAATCTTCGCTTCTGTTTCTACTACGGTGAGGCGATGCGGAGTGAATCCTATCCGAACATGCACTTACATCACGCGTTTAATTGTTCATGAATTTATATTCAACCATGGCCTGTCCCTAACACTATTTTATGAAATGATTATATGTTCACCCTCATATGGAGTGGTTACTAATCTGTTAACAAAAGAATGGTACTAAAATTTAGCACTATATTTCCAAGTTACAGATTATAATGTGGCAAAATATTTTATCCCCTGACTAAGTAAGAGTCAGGAATATGCGTAATCATTTGTATGTCCCCGCATGGATAAAACAAGTTAAGAGACATCCTTACCAGTGCATTTACACTACATAGGATATTTGAAGGTGGCAGACACCAGTTCTCTACTTGTGCAGTATGAAATCAAGAGTCTGCTCCTACATTGAGAAAATGTTTCTTTAAAGTCCAATCTCTACAGTACATAAATTATTTGCAGATTTCTAAGCATTGATAGGGATATATAGTTCCATTGCATAGAAGTTATTTTTCATAGGACTATGAAATTGGCAGAAACGAGTTTTCTTCTCGGAAGTATGAATCAGGAGTCTTTCCTAAATTGAAAAGAGTTTCTGACATGAGAGTTGATACTCTATGTACTACAGTACACATACTATTCATAGGTTATAAACACTATTTAGTTAGATATAAGTTCATAATGCCTATAAAAGATATTAACATAGGGATTTGAAGACATAGGAAAAATTACAGCGTGGCGCCCACCTGTGTTTCCTTAGTAAACATCATCCAGCCTGGTTTAAGAGAATTGTAACTAATTCTTAATTAAACATACTGGTCAATGTAATACATAAATATATCTTAATAATGTAGATAACATACCAATAGCTTGAAGAGAATCATGGTTTTAAAACAAACTACCTTCTCCCCGAAGGGAAAGGTCGACTTTCTTGTCAGTTCTCTTGACTAGAAATGGCCGCTTCAGTCTTTGTTTTCCCCCTCGCCAGGATTGGCCAGATAAGGGAGAGAAAACAAGCCAAACTAAATTTATCTGTGCCACGGTCAGTCTATCGCTGTTTTATTTTCTCCTACATTAAGTAAGTTACTTAAACAGTAATTGTAAGGGTTTGTTTATTTTTAAGGGAGTCCATAAATAGGAAAGGGTAGGGACGTTTTTATTATACCACACTTGTTATAATAGTAGCAGAATCTATTACGACCAAAGAGCTTCTGTATGTATCCATTGGCAGGCCATCTGTCTACCTTTCTTTAGTCCCTTTCAATGTTCAAACTGGTTTGTGCCCGGTGCCGCTCCCGGGTAGCAGGGCACGACCTGATCCTGTATTCAGGATATTGTCCTCCTCCTCCTCAGACAATAATCAATGGAACCAATTCTCATAATTTGGGCGGTCTTTTCCATTGCCGCATTTCTGGGCTCAGCTTTCAAATACATTTATAAAGCTTCTAATGCCATACAAGAAAGACAAGATGAGGAGGAGGAGGACAAAGATTTATACATTTGTTTTTTTTTTGTTTTTTTTATTTTTTTTTTTTGGGGGGGGGGGGGTGTTCCCGGCCTTTTGGCTGGTTTCTCTTCACAACGTATAAATGAGAAATGAGTGGTCTATATTTTTTATTTATCTATAATTCTTTGCGCCACAGAAAAATTGCTGAAGCATCCTTTATTCTAGGTTGACCTGTTAGGCCAGCAAAATTGTTAAAACAATTCGATAAGGGATTGGAACACATGAAAAACAAGTCGGCAGGGAAACGTACTAGCCACTGGGCTAGAGTCGAATCAACAGTTATCATGAGTCCAGGTCTTAATTCGGAACTGCATGTGTGGATTAAACAACATTGTTTTACAAAGTTAGCAACAATAAAGTTATAATGAGACATAATACTATTTCAATATAAGGGAAATAATAGAAATGGGATTTACCGCTTTAATATTATTTTTTATTATTCTTCATGTAATAAAACATACTTGCTTGGAAACTTTAAGAAACACGTATTTGTATTAGCAAATCTGCAAAGTTTAGGCACACGTTTTTATTTTATAGAACAACCTCTTTATATGACTTTAATTCGTCAACATCTTATGGGTAATATTCTAAAGCAGTTCGACACCTAATAAATATCATACATGTGTTATTTGGCATTTAATTACAGTTACATTTTACTTAACGTATTCTTTGTATTTTTATGGCAGGCACATAAACGTGTGCCTTTTACCTGGAGCTAAATTAAGATAGCAGTAGCCTAAAGGTTTGTGAACGTGATGTGTGAGCCACCTATCACGCGGTCGAAACGTAGTGGTGACCGATCTGACAGCAGACCGTATGGGATGTTAACGTGTTGGTATGGGAGCACGTCATTCAGACAGCAATGGCAAACTACTGAACATAACACTTGCCAAGACGTCAACAACAGCAGTAAAATACTGGAGTTGAGAGCGATGTCCGTAAATAGAACATTAATTCTTCAATATCTTATGGATAATATTCTAAAGCATTTCGTCCCCTAATAAATATCATACATGTGCTTTATTTGGCATTTAAATACAGTTATTATTTTGTTACAATATTGTCAGTATTTTCATGGCAGGCACATAAACGTGTGCCATTTCATCTGGAACTAAATTAGGAAAGCAATAGACATGGTTTAGTGAGTTAGCAGTTAAACATCTAGGGCAGTAGTTCCCAAGCTTTTCAAGCAGTGGGCCATATATACTATTTTCAGTAGTTAAGCGGGCCACAACGTTATAACATTATAAATATCGTGCAATATCATTCTTAAATTTCTTAACTTTCGTCAACTAAATTCTAAACCTTTAAAGGCAGTCAGTGTCGGTAATACACTGCGGTCATATTTTGGTTTAAAATTAAAAGTTCATTTAACAATACATTTTAAATCAGTTTCGAAAATCGCTATTAATGTAATTAATCACAATTGTAACTGTTTTTCATAACCAGTTACTTAAGTTCATATACCAGTTTATCAATGTCTGGGCACAAATCTATCGTGCCCAAAGTCATAAGAGCAAGTCAGGTAACAGCGGTTGAGTCTGGAACGTTGCTTGTTTTTTATTACGGTCATTGCGGAAAATGACTTCTAGCATCTGTAAGTCGAACCAAAACGAAAAATGTATCTTGGGCGAATGAACGCAAGTGGTCAAATTGTTCGCCAGGCAATAGTCGTCAGAATGAAATCATATGATCAGCTAAAGGTGAAGCAGGCATCTCCAGAAAGTTACACCTCAGTGCAGAATTGCATTTCAAATCATTTACTTCGTGCTGAAGGTTTTGTTGAACTGAATAATATCTGAGCATTACAATAACGAGCACAGTAAATTATCGCACGCTGACGGGGCGCTCCGAGTGCATTTTTGAAACTATTAAATTATATTATATTCAATAACTAGGCTTCGCGTGCCACTTTCAGACAGCTGGCGGGCCACAAGTGGCCCGCGCGCCGTGGTTTGGGAACATCTGATCTTGGGTAACCGATCGTCTGGTCTTAGCTCAGACTCATAGTAAACACATATCTATTTTGAACTAAATACGATCTTTATATTCTTAGCATATCAATTAAACTTGTCGCCTTGGCAAACAATTGGATTCGAATAAAAATAGTGGTACTACCTGCCAGTCATACAATACTTTCTGTCCATCTGCCTAAGTACCATTCTTGATTCACTTCTAGAAGAATGCATTACTTATTAGCCCTCTGGCATATCAATATTCGACACGACCGTGTTGCCAACTTTAAGTTGTAGGTTTTTGAGGATGTTTTCCTCGGACAGATAGGGAATGGACCTTCGGCAAAGGGCATTGCTGCAGGATATTATGTTTTCCACACTGGTTAAATTCAACTACCGGCCTGAAGCTGACCACGTCATCCAGCGGGTACCGATTAGTCTGAAATATATGTGTCCAGCACCATGTGTTCTATGAGTGTTTGTGTTAAATGGTCATTAATTGTTTCCACAATATGATCCATTAGAAGATGAAAGAAAGACGAAGAAAAAAAAAAGAAGTGGACAACCAATTATGGATTTGGCCTATAATTGTTCCGCCCCTTTGCTCCCTAGAACATTTCCTGGTGCATGTTTTAGTCTAGGATAGCTTGAAAAAATAACCTTGCTAAATTATTAAAACAGACCGATAGGGGATTGGAACACGTGACAAACAAGTCTGCAGCGAAGCGAGCCGGCCCCGTATCTAGCGTGGGCACCAGGGTTATCATGTGTCCATGTCTTAATCCGTCACAGCATGTGTAAATAAATAAATGTTTTGTATATCGCTGTCAACATCAGCATCTTTCAGCTGATTGTTGATTTCTTGGCAAGATTATGCTCAGTAGTTTGCTATTGCTTTCTGAGAGACCGGCTCCATACTCTCATAAGTCACTGGCTCGACTCGAACCGCTTCCAATTCTCGTGCGCTCACGTCAACCGCGAGAGTATTCGGGGTTACGGAGAAAGCTGCTAACACCTCGACCAGGGAGACCGGTACAGCATGTGTAGATTAGACAAAATGTGTTACATATTTAGCAATCAAGAAGATATCATGGGAGATAATACTACTTTATATAAGGGATATAATTGAAATGGAACACACCGCTTTAATTTAAACATGTATAATTATTCATATAATAAAACACAATTACTTGGGAAAGATTTTAATCACGAATGTACATTTGCAATACTGCCAGCCACATAGTTTGTCTTCCATAAAAAAGTTGTATATGTCACATTAGTCCATTTTTATTGTATGAATAATATTCTAAGGAATGTTCTCTCCTCATAAATATCATATATAATTGCTAGTATCTATTTCCCACTATGGCATATTTCAGCCTTTTCGCTGGTTTCTCTTAAAAAAAAAAAAAAAAAACTCCATTGTTAAAAAGACAATCCACCCAGCCTGTCCCACCCACCCAGGCAAATTCGAAACAAGCTACGACCCTAAACCCAGACCCACCAACGACCTCGACCAAGGAGAAAGACCAAAAGGAGGAGGAGGAGTCCTCTACAACCGACAAAGAAGCAGATACGACAGAAGGTTTCAAGGAAGTCACACATAACAGGCGCAATAGAAGACGGAAAAACACAGAAAACAGTGATTGTGAGGAAAAGTCTCCCATAGCGACACCAAAGAAAGTAAACAAACAAGACATCCCCACAGAAAAAAACTCCACTGTGCGGGCCATACTGCTCTGGCAGGCGATCCTCGTAGTTCTTGAGATCGAAGATACCTCTCCTTCATGCAGCCCGTTGACTCCGCAGAACAAACATGGGATGTATTGTGTACATCGATATTGATTTCTACGCAGCAGTTGTGGCCGCCTTGGGCCTTCTGCTACTTTCATTGGCTTGCTACTTCTACTTCAAACAGGACAGCAGGATCAACGATAGAAGGCCGATACCGTAGCCAATGTGAGAACCTCACGGAGGCAAGCCAAGGTGAACTCTGTCCTGACTGTGCCCTGTCCTGGATAAAATAACCGTGCATTTATCCCAGGTAGTCTGTCCTATCTGTCAACGTGACTGGAACCGCCTGTTTATTGTTTCCCAGAAACAGAGTCAAATATGTACAAACATATCTATATTTAATAAACAATGAAACCAATAAAAAAAAAATTAAAAAAAAAACAAAACGTATAAATCTTATTTCTTTTTCAGACTCCTCGTCAATTTTGCCATTCTTGAGTTTTAATCTTATGTAAGTCGCAGGTCGTTCTCGGTCAGTGAAACTGAATGTATCATGGCTTGTTGAAGGCAAGTCCGGCAAGTCTTCTCGATGCGAATTCACAAACACGTTGATTGTGATTGGGGGTGGTATTGCTGGTTCACCCTTGTTTGTTCCCGGTGCAATTGATCATAGGCCAAGCTCATTGTGAGGTTGATTAGACTGTGTGCCTAAAATTTTTCGAAGAGATGAAATAGCAAATATCACATACACAATCATTAATGGCTTCTTACGACATACATGACAAGTGTGTGATGATTATGTTGATAAATATAATCTTTATCAAGGTTGTGATGACAGTAATGATTTTAACCAGTGTGAAAATCAATCATCACGCAACAATGTCCTTTGCAGAAGGCACTCCCCTCTCTGTATGAGTGAAACTTCCTCAAAAGCCTACAACTGACATAATACAACACGGTGGGGTAAAATATTGATGTGGCAAAGGGCTAATAAGTATCTCATTCTTCTAGTAAAAGGTTTTCTTCATTTATTGATTTCACTTAAGTTCTGTGAGTGCCAGACCAGGTGGCAATGACTGTCACAGTATCTCGGCCTTTTCTCTATCCCGGATCAACAGTGTGCACAAGTATTTGCTGCAAAGTACCTAGAACATGACATTGTCCTTATTCTTCTTGCTCTTGACAAATTTGTCACCTTTACTTCTGGCTGGGAGCAGAAAATCTTTGATCTCATGAATCTGTTTAGGAATGATTCCTGTTAATATCTTTCGGCCCATTATGGTCCACCAAAGTCCATCTTCCAGTGTTAGTGGACAGTAATTAGAGTTTGCAGTTTGGATAACCGACTCTGCACCCTAGCCGGATCAAGTGCAGGTAAATCTATACTTTTATTTTTGCCAGAAGACCTTTTAAAACAAAAATAAATAAATAAGGCGGTCGGTTCACTCAGGGGCCTAACCCGCCCCATAAGACTCTCATTTGTCATTTGGATGACTGCCTCTGCTGGTGGTCATGGTAAGATTAAATGAAGATACTACACTTTGATTTTTTTTTTTTAACTTAACAACACCAGATGTTCAGTGAGCGCTTTTTCTTGGCCCACTTCTAGCGGTGGTGTTTTGTGCGGGACTTCAGACTTCTTTATGACGTCTAGTTAGCAACGGAGCCTGTACTGAGAGACCACCATTGAGTCTTGTATAGGGCCTACGTATCTGGCCTGACTGTGCCCGTTCTGTTTGTAGAGTGTAGGGTAGAATAACTGCCAGTGTTCAAGACCGCAATGATCAGTAGTGGTAAGCTGGCGATGGTTAGTTTCAGCTTGAAGTCCATGCTGATGCTTACTAAAACTGTTGTTTTAATTGATCTTATTTTTTCTAAAGTCCACTTAGTCCCACTATGTGGCCTTCGGCTCTTTGTGGTCAACAAAAGCTTCTCTAGAAGTGTTAGTGTCAGTGATTTGGTGATTAGATTTTAAAGTTTGGATGACCGACTCTACACCCTTTCCAGATCAAGCTCAGAATTTTTGTTTTGTTTTATGCGGTCCCTCGCTTTGAGCTCTAGAGTAGTCAACACACACTACTTCTAGTAGTACTGGACTGAATTGTGTGGCGCGGCTTTCCCTATTACCAGTGTCCCTCTCCATCGGGCTAACCTAGTCCGAGTTCAGAGTTCTTGTAATCTACGTCCCCAGTTCAAGAACGAGAAGTTAAATCTACACTTTGATCTTTCCAGGGAATTGGTAAAACTGTATGCCAAAATAAGATAAGTGTATGATATTTATTAGGCGATAACATGCTTTAGAATATTATCGAAGAGAAGAAATAAAGTGACATACAAATGTTGTTCTTAAAAGATATAATATGTGCGCGGGGCTATAAGGTTTGCAAATATAAATGCGTGTTTCTTTAAGTTTCCCTGAAAATATAATAATAATAAAGTTTGATATTAAGTCGGAATGTCCCATTTTAGTTGTGTCACTTATATGAAATAGTATTATTTTCCATTGTATCATTATCGTTGCTAACTTTGCAACACAATTTCGTATAATCTATACATTGTGATGGATTAAGACACAGGCAATTGAAAACTGTGGTCTGCACGGTGGCGCAGTGGATAGGATGGATGCTTCTCCGCCAACCACGGGGTCATGTGATCAAATTCTCAATAGGATTATTTTAACGATCTGCCAGGGCTTCCAGGTCAACCTAGACTAAAACATGTACCCAGACATTTTCTGCGGAGCAAAGACGTCTGGCAAATTATAGACCACATTACCCATAAATTGTCCATTCTTCTTCTTTTTCTTTCTTTCATCACCTAATGGGTTATACTGAGTAAAATGAATTGACTCTTTAACACAGTTGAGACTCATATCGCACATATTGCTGTACCCATATTTTATAGACTAATCGGCATTTGCTGGATGACGTGGTCAGTGTCAGGCCAGCAATTAATGATAGGCCACAAGGAACTCACTCCAATCCCTTTGTGAGGTTGATTAGACTGAATTTCTAAAGTTTTCGAAGAGTTAAAATAGCCAATCTTACGCCAGAAATCATTAGTGGCTTCCAATGTCACCCATGACAAAGTACTGATGATGATATTGATAATAATAACACTAGTCAACACATTGCCAAGCGTTATTTGCATCAGAATTTAAGTACATCATTTAAAAAAAACTGATTTTGACTATTTGCTTTCAAATATCACTTCGTTGAAAGCGCTTCCCTGTTAACAAAGCCAAATTAGTGAATAAAATTATATCTGAAAATACCCCAGAGTATCTTCTACCTTTAATTCTATCTAATCCAATGAACAGTAAACGCTTAAATTTACTGCATGTTCCGAAGCCTAGATTGGACTTAAACAAAACATGTTTCGCGTATTCTGGTGCTCACTTGTGGAATAACCTTCCACTAGATCTGAAAACTCCAATGAGTCCCTACATATTCAACCGAAAACTCTTTCAATACTTACTCCATACCGACTATATTCCCCCATAAGTCACCTACTGGTATCATTTTTCACTATTATTCTTCACTGTGTGTGTGAGTGAGAAAGTGGGTGAGAGAGTGAGTGAAAAAGAGTGTGAGTGAGAGAGTAAGTATGAGGCAGAGAGAGTGAGAGAGTATGTATGCATGTGTGTATGACTGAGTGAAAGAGTGATTAAATGTGTGTGTGTGTGTGTGTGTGTGTGTGTGCACGTATGTGTGAGAGATTGAGTGAGAGAATGAGTGAGTGTGAGAGAGAGATTGTGTTGTGTTTGTGTGAGAGAGTGAGTGAGTGAGTGTTAATTAGAGAGTCATCGAGCGAGGGACTGAGTAAGGGAGAGTGAGTGAGTGAGTGAGTGATTGATTGAGTGAGTGAGTGAGTGAGTGAGTGAATGAGTGAGTGAGTGAGTGAGTGAGAGAATTTGTGAATATGTGTGTATGTGCGTGTGTGAGTGAGTGTGAGAGCGAGTGAGTGTATAAGAGAGAGATAGCATGAGTGAGAGAGTGTGTGATAAAGTGAATGAGTGTGAGAGAGAGTGAGTGTGTTTGTCTGCCTGTTTGTTTGTTTGTGTGTGGATGAGATTGTGATTTAGTATGGGTTAGAGAGTGAATGAGTGAGTGTGAGCGAAAGAGTGATTTTGTCAGTATGCATGTATGGGCGTGTGTGAATGGGTGTGAGTGAATGAGTGTGTACGAGAGAAAGATTCTATATTCTATATTATTATTATATATACTATATTCTATAGAATCTATATATTAGTTTTAGTGATTATGTGAGGCAGCGTGAATGTGTGAATATGTGTGTGGGCGGATGGGTGGGTGTGTGTATGAGTGTCTATGTGTGTGTGTGTGTTTATATGTGTATATGTGTGTATGTGGGTGTATGTGTGTGTGCATGTCTATATGTGTGTGGATGTGTGTATGTGTGTGTATGTGTGGTATATGTGTATGAGTGTGCATGTGTATGTATATGCGTATGTGTGTCTATGTGTTTATATGTGTGTGTGCTTGTGTGTGTGTGAGTATGTTTGTATGTGGGTGTATGTGTGTGTGCATGTCTATATGTGTGTGGATGTGTGTATGAGTGTGTCTATGTGTGTGTATGTGTGGTATATGTGTATGAGTGTGCATGTGTATGTATATGCGTATGTGTGTCTATGTGTTTATATGTGTGTGTGCTTGTGTGTGTGTGAGTATGTTTGTATGTGTGTTTACCATTACAAGCCTCTAGATTTCCTTTTCGTAATTGACTTTGAGGGTTGCCATTAAACCAGAAATGTTGAGGCACACAGAGAGGTCATCAGTTTTGAAAAGGAATGTTATAATCGGCGTTTGACGGTTTCTCTACACATAAATTCTAACATTTTCTGCTAGAGATTCCACTGATGCAATCCGGAACGCATAAGTTTCGCCTTGCTCTTCGATAGATTCAGATCACTTACAAGATAATTTAGTTCACTTTTGGTTAGTAAGTGTGGTTTAGTGGATGTAGTTTGCTCAAAGTCTGGGTCGCTTGAGGTCGATGATTCAGAACAATCAATGTTCTCTTCTTCGTCACTGGCAGCAGCTGAAAATGATTCTGGCACTTTGTGAACTGGTAGGTCATCGACGTGTGGTACCGAACGTATTGCAAAGGGGCTGAATGCAAACGCCCACAACAGTTGCGTCACACACACACACACACACACACACACACACACACACACATACAGACACACAGACACACACACACTGATATATATATATATATATTAACTGTAATTAAATAAACTGGTAGTATATTTATATATATATATATATATCTTATCAACTAGAGCCAATCAACATTGTTAATGTCAGTTTCGTCTTCAGCGCACCATCTTTAGTTAAGAACAGATATTTTCATATCCGGTACATTTTGCTTGTTGTCTAGTGTAATCTTTATCTGGGTAATGAACTTCACCAGTGTGGAAAACAATATTACCATGCAGTAACGTCCTTTGCAGAATGTCCCTCCTCTATCTGCCAGATGAAAACATCCTCAAAAGCCTACAACTGACAGTATTCAAAACGGCGGAGTCAAATATTGATATGGCAGTGGGTTAATAAGTAATGCATTCTTCTAGAAGTGAATCAAGAATGGTGGGTAGAGTCGAGGACAGAAAGTGAGGTATGACTGGATAATAGACTCACTAATTGTATTCGAACTCGAATGTATACCAAGATGAAAAGTTTAATCGATATACTCATAATAAAGAGAATCATATTTAACTCCAAGTATTATTGTTTCGTTTACTATAAGCTTCATCTAAGACCAGATAATCGGCTTCCTTAGAAGATTAAATACTAACTCATTAAACAATGTTGTACTCCTTCTTAATTTAGTTTTAATTAAAAGACACACATTTATGTGGTTGCAATTAAATAAAAAAGAACAATCAGGAGATTTAAATCTCTTTCATTTCTCTGAGACGACGGATGACATTTTGTACTTGTGCAGCAACAGTGGTCGAGTAAACCCAGGCACCTTCTGCCTGGAACTTCCTGGGTGGGTACCGTCCAAAAAGAGAAACCTGGACCAATGCAGCAGTCTTTGCCCATGATGTCTATGAAGGTTTCCACTCAGGCACTGAAACCGTTGCTGCAGCGATTGATCTTGAGGACGCATACAACAGAGTACCACTGGATTTTTTAATGTTTCAGCTTCTTGAACTAAACGTAAGTCCATTCCTCCTTAGTTGGATCGCTGCAGCTCTCTTCCAACGGAAAGTAGTTTTTAGATGTGGCAGTTGGACTTCGGAACCAACAACAATATATCCTGGCCTACCACAGGGATCACCATTATCTCCGGTACTGTTCAACGCCTACACAGTGAGAATCACCAGTGAGCAGATCACTGGACCTGGCAGGACAATGTCATATGCCGATGATGTTTTAGTGTATCGTCAGGGTAAGGATAGAGAGGAGGTTGCTGTGGAGCTACAAACCGAACTCAATCGCATAAGTACTTGGTGTGATGAAGCTGGGGCAATGGTCAACCCAACAAAGGCAACAGTGACTTGGTTCTCGTTGAATAATCATATTGTCAACAATCCAACACCAACTGTAATGCTGTGTTCAGAGATGGTGGAAAGAACGCAGGCAATGAATTACCTGGGGATACGGTTTGATCGAAGCCTTGCTTATAATGTGCACATAGACCAGGTGATAACAAAGGCCAAGCGGGGTTTGGC
>OY992895.1:29520960-29555960 GCA_963921405.1 Cepaea hortensis
TGATGAAATCTCTAGTGAAGTGTGTAAGCTGGTGTTTTTCTGTGTTGAATACTACAATGTTGGTCTAAGTGTATGAGTGATGGCATGAACCTTTTTATATGGTTTGCAGGGGATTTTGCTAGCATTTCGCAGTCTTTGTTTAACAACGAGATGGGTCTATACGTTTTCAGTATGTGTTGTCTTTAGTTATGTGTGCTATGTATGACATATTGCAAGTGTTTGGGATTTCTTGTTTGTCAAAAGCTTTTTAGTAGACTTTTAGAAGGAAATTGCCTAGGATAAGAAAGAAGTGTTGATATAATTCTACAGTGAATCCATCTGGTCATGGTGTTTCGTCTTTTTTTTGTGTATTTGATTGAGTGCATGTGTTATGTCTGCTAATGTATACTGTTTGTCTAGTATGTCTTTATCTATGTCAGATAGATTCTTTGTTTATTAGTTAGTTAGTTAGTCTTTCCTCTTGAGCCTAAGGCGGCGCATAGGGCAGAAGTACTGTCTCTCCATGCTTGGCGGTTCGCTGCTACCTGTTGTAGATCTTGGATATTTACTTGGCCATTGAATGAGCCTTCTCTAATGATGGTTCTACGCAGGGTCTCTCTTGGTCTTCCCGTTTTCTTTTCCCTACTGGTGACCATATGAGGGCTTGATAGGGGAGTCTTGACTTGTCCATTCTGAGTACATGGCCGATGTAGTTCCAACGGCGTCTTCTTATGAAATTGGATACTGTATCTTGCTTAGTCTCTTGTCTTATTTGCGAATTGGTTCTGAAGTCTGTCCACTGGATGTTTAGAAGTCTTCTAAGACATTTGTTCTCAAAATTGTCTAATTTTTTATCTAAAGCTACCGTTGATTTCCAACTTTCACATCCATACGTTAACACTGGAATCACACAAGAGTTGAAGATTTTAAGTTTTGTGTGTTTGCTGAGTGTCTTTGACTTCCAGATGTTTGACAGTTTATTGAAGGCACTAGATGCCAGTGCGATTCTAGATGATATTTCTGGTGTTGAGTCCCCTGTAGATGTCATTTTGCTTCCTAGGTATGTAAAACTGTTGACTTTTTCAAGAACGTAGCTGTTCAATTTGGTGTCATCTGAACTGTTGGTAAGATCAATAGTCTTTGTTTTTGTGGTGTTAATTTGGAGACCAATTTGCCCTGAAACATTTTGGAGGTGGTTTATTTTCTCTTGGGCATCCGGGTGTGCTGAACTCAAAAGCACTAAAAATGGATGTCGTCGGCAAAGTCCAGGTCTTCTAGAATTTTGTCAACCCAATGGATACCCATATTTGTGTTGTTTGTGCATTTGCGCATGACCCAGTCGTTAGCTATTCCAAAAAGCATCGGTGATAAGACACAACCCTGTTTCACTCCTGTTTCGACTGAGAACCAGTCAGAGTTGCCTGTTTCTGTTCTGACGCAGCAACGTGTTTCTTTGTAGAAAGATTTTATGACGTTGGTATATTTGGTCGGAAAACCATAGAGTTAAGTAGATTCCAAAGTGAAGGACGGTGGATACTGTCGAAGGCTTTTTGAAAGTCGACAAAGTTGGTGATTAATTTCGACTGGAATTCTACGGAGTCTTCAATGATTATTCTGAGGGTGAAAATGTGGTCTATGCATGACCGTTTTGGTCTGAAGCCTGCTTGTTCTTCTCTGAGCCTTTCATCTATCGCCTTTTTCAATGTCTCAAGTAACATGCTACAAAAAAGTGTTCCAGGTACTGACAATAGAGTGATACCACGCCAATTATTGCAATCAGACATATCGCCCTTTTTAGGCAGTTTGAAAATTACACCATCTATCCACTGTTGTGGTGGGGATTCGCTTTGCCAGATTTCATTGATCAACTGTAACAAACGTTGTAAGGTGTTCTCATCTGCTGCTTTGAGCATTTCTCCTGAGATTTCATCTTCACCAACAGCTTTGTTGTTCTTCACATTTTTTTTTTGATGGCTGCTTTAATCTCTTCCATGGTGAATGACTCGCAGGAGGCATCTAGTGGGGGAATAGTAATTTCTCCATCCAGGTTCGGAACAGTGTCAGGCTGCGGTCTATTTAATATTTCTTTGAAATGTTCTGCCCATCGTTGCTTTTGAAGGTCATCGGATAACAATTGATTGCCTTGTTTGTCTTTGATGGGTATATTTGGTGTAGGTGAGTGATTGCATAGTTGCTTCATGATATGGAATACGGCTCTGTTGTTTCCAGTTCTGGCAGCTGCTTCGGCTTCGGAGGCCAGGCTGTGAATAAAGTTCTGTTTGTCTTTTCGTGCGTTTGATTTCACCTCTTTATCCAACATAGAGTATTTTTGCTTATGGGTATCATATGTAGATGTGTCTTTTGCAGAAAGAAGTGTTAGTTTTGCTTGTTTTCTTTCTTGTATCTTCGTCCAGGTGTTATCGCTTAGCCACTTCTTCTTCTGTCTTTGTACGTAGCCGACTTTGTTTGTTGCAGCATTTAGCAAGGTATTTTTTAGGAAATTCCAATTTTCTTCAATGTTGTTTTTAATATTCGCATTGCTCGATACACTTTCTTTGTTAGCATAGCTGCTTCGTACCTCTGAATTGAATGCGAGTTGGTGTTCTTTAGTCAGTAGGGACTGTGAGTTTATTTTCTTAATTCTGGGTGATCTGTGCAGAGTCTTGAGCTTTATTTTTAGTTTGGCAATGCATAGATTGTGATCACTGCCAGCATCTGCACCTCTGTAGGCTCTAACGTCTTGTACTGATGAACGGAATTTGGCATTAATGCAAAAATGGTCTATCTGATTTTTTTTATGTTATCAGGCGAGTTCAACGTGACTTTGTGTATATCTTTGTGCGGAAATAAAGAGTTTGCTACTATCAGATTTGTTATTTCACAGAATTCTAGTAGTCTCTCTCCGTTTTGGTTCATATCCCCTAAGCCGTGAATTCCCATATATCTTTCAACACCCTTATTGTCAGACCCTATCTTGGCATTGAAATCACCCATTACAACAACAATGTCGTGCTTGGGAGATGAGTTGATGGTACCAAGTAGTTGTTCATAGAAATTATCTTTGTTGGTGTCTGTATCGTCGTTGGTAGGTGCGTAGCATTGTATGATTGTCAGCTTGAAATATTTCGTTTGGTAACGCGCTGTTATGATTCTATCATTTACTGGTTCCCAGCTGATCAGTGATCTTTCTACATTTTTTGACATGATGATAGCGACTCCGTTCGAATGATGGTTGTCGGTTCTTCCTGAATAAATTATGTGTCTTTGTTCACAGTTGATAAATGTCTTACCTGAGTCAGTCCATCTGCACTCGCTAACCCCAAGAATTTCTAGGTTGTATTCATTCATAACATTACACACCTGGGTCGTTTTCCCCGTCTGGTACATAGTTCTGACATTCCAATACCCAATCTTGAAAGTATCCTTGGAGTTTAACATATTTGAGCGGCACATTATAACATTTACTGATTTTGAAGCAACGGAATATGATTAGTCGGATCGTCGATAGAAGGAAACACGTCGAGAATGTCCCGGTCCGGTTGTAGCCGTTCATAAACACACCACACACTTCACTACACACGTGGGTTGGATTTTAACGTTCCAATAGCCAATATGAAATATCCTTGGAATTCAACAAATTTCAGCGAACAACACAACATTTAGAGCCAGAAATCTGGTTCTGAAACAACGGGAAGTTTTACGATGGTGGTTTGTCGGACCGCCGATCAACCGTTTCAAGCCGAGCTAGAAAGAAACACGTCTCGCCATCTTGACCTAGAACCGGAAACCCATTGTGAATATCACATAAAGAATACATATCCATTTGTATCCACATATCCAATACAAACCCATTTGTTTATTGTAAGAACATATTTAGTGTTTGTGTGTTGGCTGGTTTTGCTGTATATAGGTCAGTGTAGTACTGTTAAAATGTTTCATATATATGTGTTGCCTCTGTTTGTTTGTTTCCTCTCATGTCTATTGTTATTATTATCCTATATTCTCTCTCTCTCTCTCTCTCTCTCTCTCTATATATATATATATATATATATATATATATATATATATATATATATATATATATATATATAATTTATGTGATATTCACTGGCACAGGAACGACACATTGCTGTGAAGTTGGAAGGGCGACTAACTAATTGCTTCTATTGTTCTGTTGCATTGTGTGCTTTGTTCTACTGCGAAATGTTGTTTTCTGGGAGTTTCGTTTGTTATGGTGGCGTGTTTAGTTCAAAGGAATACACCACATAATTTATGTTGCTGGTGTTGCTCTAATTGTGATTCTAATGCGTGTAGGTGTATTGCATTAATGTTAGTCTGTTTATGAGTTTGATTGCTGTTTGCATGATAGGTTCTTGTTTTAGTCTGTCTTTGGTATTGATGGATGCCCATTGTTGTGTTCTGTTACGTATTGTATTCTTTAAAAGATCCCAAATTTGTGTTGTGTTGTCAGTGGGTGTAAAATTAGTGTATGTTAGAATAAAGTGTGTCATGTGTTGCACATAACCTGTGTGTTGGAGTAGTGTTTTGTTGAATTTCAAATGTGGTGATCGTTTTGATGGTCTTGCATTTGAAGTGTTTGTAGTGATATATGCTAGTATTGCTTTGTGATCTGTGTGTTGTAATGTTTCTTGTATTTCTTTCGTGTTTATTATATGGTATTTTGAAGTTATGTATATTCCATATAGTCTAGCTGATCTATTCCGAACACTGTTTGTATGTTGCTGTTGCAATATTATCAGGATAATTGTATCTGAAGTCGTCTGTTAAACTGTGTTTATCTAAGGTAATATGTAATATATCCAGATGGTGTATTCCATTCCTGTCACTTCTCTGTAACTGTGTCTTGATTCCTGCTTTTCCTTCCCCTACAATATCCAAATCTAAGAGTAAAAAATTTAAATCCCCTGCAAGGACAACATTTTGTCCTCTGTATGTTTTTGTAAGTATGGTGTCTAATTCTTTGTAAAAACAAACTTGTTTGATGATTGTAATTAGGTGATGCATGGAATGTTCGGTATGGTGTATGCATGTATAGTATTTTCTACCTGTATTGTGGAGTTTGCCGCGCTCCCTGGCCGAGGGGACAGCAGCTTTCTCCGTTATCCCCAAATATTCTCGTGGTTGACGTGAGCGCACGAGAATTAGTTGTGGTTCGAGTTGCTCCAGTGACTTATGAGATTATGAGGCCGATCGCTCAGAAAGTCGTGGCGTGCTGATGTGCGTAATCTAGCCTAGGAATCAACATACAGTTGAAAGATGCTGGAGTTGACCGCAATATCCTGAAACAGGAAAAAAAATTGTAGAATTTAGTTTAGTTTAGTTTAGTCGACGGATCAACATCACGGCACAAGGTGTAACCCATAAGTGCTCCGTTCTACTCCTAACTCAAGCCTGAGTCCGGAGAAACATCCAATTGATTTGTTAATGGTAAAGCTGCCACAGTTTTACGTGACAGTGGCAGTACTCTCATTGGTTTGAAGAGAGACTATATTTTACCTTCAGAGTATACTGGCAAACATGTTACATGCAGAACTTTCCCAGGTAACATCGAGAAATACCCGCTTGCATGGGCATACATTGATACACCATTTCTTACAGGAAAGGTTAAATGTGCAGCATTAACCAATCCTTGTTGCGACATTATCATTGGCAACCTTCCTGAAGTATATGATATGCCACATGACAGTATAACATCTTCTGTCACTGGTAATGAACCATTTCACCTTCAACCGAATTTATTGTTGATAATGTATTATCACCTGTAAATGAATGTATGTTTGCCAATTCATTAACTTCATCACATGATTGTATTGGTCTAAATGTAACACCACCTTACCATGTTGTTGATATTACGAATGCAGTAACTAGATCTGCTGCACAGATGCAAGATCGAATTGATCAGACAGAGGCTCTGCAAATGCTAAGCCCAGTTATATCATCTCCTGAAACAACCAGGGAGAAGTTCATAACAGCCCAAAAGGCCGATCGATCTTTGCATAAGTATTTTAATTTAATAGGCCAAGAGCCACGATTATCAAAGAACGCTAGATGGCATTTTGCATTAAAAGGTGGCATTATGACACGGTACTATACCAAAGGTTCCAGCACTACGGAGCAAACGGTGCTACCATCAGAACACCGCAAACAAGCATTACATCTAGCGCATGACATACCCTTTGCAGGGCATATGGCTTATTCCAAAACTAGATCTAGATTACTTACCCAGTTCTACTGGCCTAAATTCTGCAGTGATACCAAGCAATATTGCAGAACTTGTGACATCTGCCAGAAGCTTGTCAAAAAGGGTAAACACCCGCAAGCTGAACCGCAAATTACAGAGAAAAGATCTCTGTTGATATAGTTGGTCCTCTAAACCATGTAACATCTAGAGGGAACACATTCATTCTAACGACAATTGACCTCTGTAGCAGATGGCCAGAAGCGATTCCTCTTAAGAACATAACTGCCAAAGACATAATGTAAGTCTTCTTCCATATTTTTGCTAGAGTAGGGTTCCCTGATACCATCCTTTCAGATCGAGGTAGTCAGTTCATAGCATCAGCCACTCAAGCCTTTACTAAGATGTTATTTTATTTGCATACTGTCAAGTACCTCATTCTAGCTCAGGTTTCTCACCATTTGAACTTGTATATGGTGCCAACCCACGCGGCCCATTATCTATATACCATTCCATGTTGACTGAAAGTGCAACTGTATATAAACCTATATCATCGTATGAACATGTACCATCATTGCGTGATAGGATAATGAAATCTTTTGTGTTAGCTAAAGAAGCACTGAAACAATCATGTGCTATCTATCGACAGTACGTCCAAAGAGGAAATAGGACAATAAAACTGACGCCAGGACAGGACGTTCTTCTTCTATTGCCAAGCGACAGACATCTACTGACAGACTCATGGCAAGGACCGTTTAAAGTTCTAAGACAAATTTCGACTGTAGACTACGAAATTGCAGTTAAGGACAAACACAAAATATTTCACATAAACATGCTTAAACCATATTACTACAGAGACGAGGACCAGGTAGATACAGCTGCAAGCACGACGATAGTGGACCAGACAGACGACGACGAGACCGACGAAATACCGACTCCATCACTTGACACGACAACCAACCTGCACGACATCAAGATAAATCCTAATCTGACTCAGACAGAGACTGACAGTTGCAGACAATTGCTACATGACTATAGCAGCATTTTTCTACCAATTCAGGACAGACAGACTTAGTGCATCATCACATTATTTTGACATCCGACACACCAATAAAATGCAGACCATACTCCATTCCCATACATTACAAGGACAAACTACATCAGGAAATTATAGACTTAGAGAAAGAAAGACAACACTATAAGATTATGTGTTGACTATCGTAAACTCAACAACATCACACAGTTGGATTTAGAACCAATGAGCAACTGTGAAGACATACTGACTGAACTGACAGACTCACGTTACTTTACGAAACTGGACATGACAAAAGGGTATTGGCAAATACCGGTACACAACGACAGCATACACCTGACAGCATTTGCCACGCCCTGGGGCTTACATGAATGGTGCAAGCTTCCATTCGGCTTAGTTAATGCCCCAGCGACTTTTGTAAGGATGACAAGACTTCTTCTGACGGACATTTCTAATATAATTTGTTACATGGACGACATTTGTATACATACGAAGAATATGACAGACCACATAACAACATTACAGCAGACATTCGACCTTATCAAACACCACGGACTGGCATTCAAATCATCCAAAGTCGACATAGCCTACCAAGAAATTTCATTTTTGGGATATAAGATCTCGAATGGGTTTGTCACAACTGACGATAGCATCATATCTAGAGTTCTTACATTGTCGCTTCCGACAACCAAGAAAGAGTTGCGAAGTGTCTTAGGTCTTTTAAATTATTACAGACAATTTATTCCACATTTTGTTGAGTTGACCGAATGTTTCACTAATCTACTAACAAAGAACAACCCTAATAGAATTGTAAATAGCGAATGCTTACGACCTGCATTTTCAAAAGTATTATCATGCTTTTCGAGTAAACCCATCCTTAAATTACCAGATGTTAACACTATTTTCAGGTTGAGATGTGATGCGAGCTCTGTAGCGATTGAGGCAGTACTCCTTCAGGAATACGATCAAATTCTTCATCCTGTGTACTACGTCAGCCGCAAGTTAAAATCCAGAGAAAGAAGTTACTCTACGCCTAAAATTGAAGCCCTGGCTCTTGTGTTTTCGGTACGTAAACTCTCCCGATTTCTTCTAGGTCGACAATTTATAGTTGAAACCGACAATAGTCCATTAACCATTATCACCAAGGGAACTCCGACCAACCATAGGGTTGCGAGATGGTCACTACTACTGCAGGATTTTAGCTTCAAAGTCAGACATATAAGTGGCTCACAAAATCCATTTGCAGACCTTCTCTCCAGATGTCCTTACGTACCCGACAGCCACATAGCACCTGAGCACACAGCAGATAATGAGTAAACTGCACAGTGATAGATCGCTCAGAACACAGCGAAAGTTGAAATCATTTCAGTAACGCTGTGCAAATTATGTGATAGGGATGATACAATCTCCCATTGTAAATATATTGTAAATCTTATTATTATAGGAATAATTGTGACGAATACTTGTGAGATATGTGGTAGAAAGAATATATTATTTTAAATATGTATTGGTGTTACGAACAGTACTACAGGATGTCAAGACTTACTTTACTTGAAATGATTCGAGTATCCGTAGTACCTGCAAAGCAGATTGTTCCAGCTTATTTTAATACGTGTGAAAGGAATTGTGACAACCGGATGCTTGAAGAACACTTTAATCCAAACTGGAAAAGAAACAAGTAATCCAGCAGCTGTTTTCAAGAACTGTTTACTCCGTGTATTTAGAGAACATCCAGACGGAAGAACTTTTTGTTATTATCAACTTAACACACCAGCTGTGTACTTCCGGTGTTTATGAATATTAATTTAAAGATAGCAGACTATACTAGAATTCTCACAAACCAGTGACGTTTTCTACAAACTTTGTGAGTTGAAAGTTTCCATATACGTAATTGTATGTAAGGATTTTGTTAGATGTGATCTCAGCATCGTAAGTTGATTTACTTGTTCACAACAGTGACATTGTGTTCACTTTTGTCAATAAGTATCAAATTATGACACTAAGAAATGAATTTATGAATGTAATTTATTTTGGTGAAAACATGGGTAAACTAACGCCCATAACTGTTGCATTATTTCTCTGATTACAACAAGGGAGATAATTAAAATTGTTGGTAATGTGTAACATGTGTTGAAACCATCATCATGTTGCCTGATGGGTAACACGTCAAGATGACGGCAATTATGCATGGAGATAATTACCGAAGCTGTAGACCTTCATTAGACTCTCCGACTAAATGAGGTTAGGGGTCTGATGTTGGATTCATCTTATAGGGAGATACTCGCAGTCTGACCTGATGTTTTTGAAATTTTTGTTATATTGGTCGAGAGGTAGTTGCGTTTTCGCTGTAAGCTACCGGACTGGCTGTGTCACATTGCAGCTGAAGTAAGAATCCATCGAATTGATTGTACTTGAAGTATGTTGCTTGCTAGCAACATTGAGGAGAGTGTGAATATAACTTACAATTACCTACATATTTTACAATAAACCAAAGTGTCATGTCATATGACTAACATGGCTCGATTCTGACAGTATAAAGAAGATGTATATAGAGTACATGAAAGGATCCCCTTTTTTGAAAAGGAGGGTGGGAGAATGTCAGAGTCTCCCCTTTAGTTACAACGCGTCGTCTTCCACGGCGCCAGGCTAGTACAGCCAGGCTCAACTCTGAGCGACGTTAACCACTCTAGTTACAACGCGTCGTCTTCGACGGCGCGAGGCAAGTACAGCTAAGCTCAACTCTAAGCAATGCTAACCACGCTGTGTGTCAGAGATGGTCAGTCGGTACAGGCGTGGAACATGCAGTCCACGCAGGGGGACACAACCCGACTGCCGAGAACTCTGAGCGGTTAGCCAGACGGCTTGGGGACGTGGTATCGGACGGACGGTTTGAATGGGGCTTGTGATGAATTGTGTGTTTGAGCGCAAATTGATATCAAGCCTTTCAGTGTAGGAGACTGTGCGCCTGGGTTGTGGAGTTGTAAGTGTATTGCATTGATGTATTTATTGATTGTATGCATTGACTGTATTATGGCATCGCTATTTGTGATTGCGCGATGCATGTATTGATTGCGAGGAGTGAGCTGCGAGAATAAAGTGTTTGAATTGTTGTTGCAGTGTGTCACGTTAAGTTATTCTGTGACTGTATTTAGTATCACATTTGTCAGCATATACGAGCCTGTATCCTTGCTTAATGCAAGATCCTGACAAGTGATCAAAGAGAGGCCAGGCCTACTAATCGGGGGTATAATATAAACAATATACTCCGTGCAGATGACACAGTATTGGTGGTGGATAATGTAAAAGATCTACAGAAATTGTTGGACACTGTGGTAACAGAGAGTGCAGAGAAAGGGCTCTCTTTGAACATTAATAAAACAGTAACAATCGTGACATCAAAGAAAAACGTGACACCAACATGTGAAATGAAAATGGAAGGGACATTTCTTAATCAAGTGGATAATTTTTAATATCTACACGCATATATGACGGTCTCCCTGGCGAAGGTGTTAACGACTTTCTCCGTAATCCCATATATCCACGTAGACAACGCAGCTACTCGAGATTCGGTAGAGAATCGCGTCGCGTTGGTTATTTACGTGGTATGTGAGTCGATCACTCAGAAAGCAATGGCAAACTACAGAGCGTAATCTTGCCAAGAACATCAACAACAGCTGAAAACTGTTGGTGTTGACTGCAACGTCCTGTAAGGGATATACAACTTTAAATGGATGGGGGGGGGGGGGGGTTGCATATATAACATAAGATGGAAGATGCACAACAAACATTAAAAGCAGAATAGGTCAAGGAAAAGCCGCATTTCAGAAGATGAAGAGTATCTGATGCAATAAGCCACTATCATTGAATGTAAACAAGAGAGTACTGAAGTGCTATATAGAACCTGTATGGCAGAGAATCTTGGAATGTAAATGTACAAATTAGGAAGGACTTTGAAGCTACAGAGATGAGGTTCCTGAGACGAATGTTGTGAATTCCTTGGAATGTCAAAGTGACTAACAACGATTGCCCGAAAGAGACTATTGTAACTATAACAATATATACAACAATAAGAAAGAGGCTATTGTAACTATAACAATATATACAACAATAAGAAAGAGACAAACAGCTTTCTTTGGTCATGCGATGGGAAGAGAGGCATTGCAGAACATAGTGACAACTGGAAATATCGAAGGGGAGAGCCGCAGAGGCAGACCAAGAGAAATGATGCGATGGATTAAGACGGTAGCATATAGGAATATCATCAGCAGAGTTGATACAGAACACCAAAGACTGAGATCTGTGGAAAGTCATGAACGCCTACTCCAGCTGGCATGGCACTCGATGATGATGATGATAAGTTTGAGTTTAGACCAGACAATCAGTTTCCCCAGGAGGGTAAATACTATAGTCCGTTTGCATTTGTTTGCTTTTTTTTTTTTTTTTATAAAACCCCATATAGAAGCCCATATTTCAGTAACCAACTGAGTTAAAAGGATGAGATTTAGCATATATCCTTATCATTATGTCCACCCAACAAACAAATTTTGTTCTGGAGATTGTACTGCACATTTGAATGTTTATTTGTATGCGGTATATAATTTACGCGTCAGAGATGCAGTGCATTTTATTCTGCTTCTTCTTTCGTTCGCCTTAAATAAGCCTATAACTGCAACGTTGTCTCTTGTATGAATCTAACAGTCTTTTTTTTAGCTCATTCAGCGGTCCATAGAGTTTATCTTCCACTGTTGTCTCTCTAGTGCATTTTATGAAATGTATTATATCTTCACACGTAAATATCACGCTCAATAGTGAATTATCTCGTGCTGCACGAAGATGACCTTATGACAAGAACGTCGCGTAGTGGAACGGGAGTGTTCAGATGTGTCGCCAATATTTCTGCTTTCTGCAATATTTCTTACAGTGGGTGCTTTCATGAAACGTGATTATTTTATAAATCTTACCACTTATCGCTAACATCTGAATGTGTGAATATTATTGAGTAGGATTAAATGTGAAATTGTGTACACTTAAAATCATCGCTAAGAAGTTGTACACATATTTTTGTTAAGAAGCTGATCGTAGGAAACTGTTTCATACTATTATAAATCCCGAGAAAAGAACACTGCATGCATTGGGTGTGAGTAAACGGTCATTTCGCCGATGGGGGCAATAATCTGGAATGAAACCCCCACGCAATAAGCAAACGGTAGGTAGAAAAACAATTGTAAAAAGCTTTAGCAAGGATGACATAAGACGAGCTATTACAAAGATTTCGGATACCAAAGAAACAGTGAGTGTAAGAAAAGTTAGGGTTTGGTTGAGAAAGAACAATGCCATAGAGTTATTAAAAACTTATAAAAATTATAAGGCCATTAGGCTTCATGTTTAGAAAGTACGAGGGTAGGAGGGGGGAAGGGGTAAATATATAATTTGCGAGCAGTCGCATTTAGAAGCCATGAGAAACAAATATCTAAGTGAAATAAGGGAATTGCGCAAAGAAAATTATGACATAATGTATTTTGATGGATCAATGCGCACCACACAGGTGAAAAGGAATTGCAATCAGTGGATGGAAAGATAAAGCAATTTGTGCCCAGTAGTAAAGGACAGCGTTTGGTCATAACCCATGCTGGTAGTACCCATAATGGCTTAATACAGAATGTTGGACTCGCGTTCGTATCAAAGCACACAGACAATAGAGATTATCATAATGAGATGAATGGTAATGTATTTAGAGATTGGCTCGAGAATACAGTGCTTCCATCCCTTGATAGACCGTCTTGTCTAATTATGGACAATGCATCATATCACAATGTTGTTGCCCAAAAAGACAAAATACCTACAGCATCGACCACAAAGGAAGCAATAAAGATATAGCTCCTAATGGAAAACATACCGTTTTTAGAATCGTATTTAAAGCTAAAATTGTTGTTCCTGGTAAAACAGACGCACAGAAGCAAGAAATATCAAATAGACAATTAGATAGAAGAGTAAAGCCATAGGTGCTTGAGACTTCCGCAGTACCATTCTCATTTAAACCCGTGTGGGCTAAAATTAACGGACACGTGGCAGCTAACAATACTACATTCAACTTGTCTGACGTCAAGATACTAACCCAGTCTGCGTTATTAAACATTGATAAAAGTTACCTTAAAAAAAAAAAAAAAAAGCGAGGACTGTGTGTTGAACGAGGAAGACGACTATTGGAGAAAGGATGGATTGAATTTCTATCAACCGAGAACAGTCATCAACCTACTGGAATCGTTCGTTACAGATTAAGGTCTTGGCAGATCGCAGACAATGGTAAAGTTTCATTGTTCCACACTGATGAATTTTCAGTTATGCAAGCCCTCAAAGGTGCAAACAACTGGCATTGAAGAAGAAAAAAAACACTAAACGCAATTAATACTAACAGAAGAGTAATATTGCGGTGAAATCTGACATGTTGTGGCATAATAAGAAACGTGAGATCAAACACGTTGTTAAATGAGAGGACAACACATGAATATACGAATCAATCTATAAACTTCACAAAGAGGACCAACATCTTAGCCGTTAAAAAGAAAATCCACTACAGAGACATTCGCAACTATATTCGTCGCGCAAAACAGGTAATCATGTTCCGTCTCTGAACAGTAAACAACAAAGTAGACAATCTTCTTTCACGAAGACTAAGAACGGTTTTGTCACCCATGTACACGTGTGAACAAACTACACAGACAGCTGAACAGATCCTTAAACATTGACACATGATGACTAATTTGCGGTATCATCTCTGGTCACTCCATACACATATTATCGCACAGATGTTTGGAAGCTTTCACGAACTCCATATGAAAAGCTAAGGTATCCTAGTAACATGACTCCTTGTGTACACATTATTAACCAGTAGTTGAACAAACATGAAGGAAATGAAAAATAAGATAAGAAATATATTCCTTCTTCGTTCGTGTTCATTTCCATTTCAATTCCACATTATTTACACCATGCCTCTGTAAATTATCTGATTTTACTAACATTACACATTGCACCCACTTCCATACGAATCTGGATAAGCCTTGTGTCGTCACCCGAAGTGACGTGCATTACTGTAAAACAAGTTTGTTAGCATGAATTCACCACATTGTCGCCAAAACATCAAAACACTGTCGCCGCTTTCCATGATTTAATTTGACTTTGGAACTATCAAATACATATTCCTTGGGTGGGGTAATTAGAAGATGGTATGACAACTTTTGTAACGATGCAACAGACAGTTTAAACAAAAAAAAAAATTGATCGTGGTAAATCATGTGTAAACGGACTATAACTCAATAAATCATGACTAACTATTGCCTAATTTAGATCCATTTAATAGGCACACGTCAGTGTGCCTGCCAAAATATAACCAATAACCAGAACAGTACACCAATAATAAAAGCAAAATAGTATCCATGAATAATATTTGCTAGGAGACAAAATGCCTTAAAATATTATCCATAAGATAGAGAAGAATTAAAGTGACACAAAGATCTTGTTCCTATACATTAAATTATATGCTTGGAGCTTGCGGGATTCTAAATGCAAATAAGTATTTAGTAACTTTCGCATGCAATTATGTTTTATTACATGAAAAGCAGTCAATATTTATATTAAATTGATAAGTCCAATTTCAATTATGTCCCTTACGTAAAAAAAATATTATTTCCCATTATATCCTTTTGCTGTTGTTGCTAAATTTGTAACACAATGTAGTTTAAACTACACTTGCTGTGTCCGGATTAAGACATGGACACATGATAACCGTGGAACACACGCTATCGCACTGGCTAGTACGCTTGGCTGCCAACTTGCATGTCATGTGTTCCAATCCCCTATCGGATTGTTTTAAATTTCAGCAGAACGTCCAGGTCAACCTAGACTAAAACATGTATCAAGAAATTCTGGGGAGCAAAGGCGACACGTTAATTATAGACCACATCACCCATCGATTGCCCATGTTTCTTCTTCTTATATCTTTCATCTCTTAATGGATCATATTGAGTACAAAAATAAATGACCCATTAACACAGTCAAGACTCATAGCGCACATGGTGCTTGACCAATATTCTGTGGACTAATCGGCACTCGATGGAGGACGTGGTCAGTGTCCGGCTCATAGACCTCAAGGAACTCACACCAAGCCCGTTTAGAGGTTGATTGAACTCTGTTTCTAAAGTTGTCAAAGCCAACCTCACGCCAACAATCAATAGCGGCCTCTTATGACATGCAATGGCAAAGGGCTGATGATGATGCTGATAATATTAACAATGGTCAACACATTTTCACAAGTTATTTTAGCAGAATTTAAATACGCAATTTCTTATTGATTTTGACATGCTGATTTCAAATTAAAATTTCAAAAAAATTAAAAATTCAAATAATTTAAATTCACCAAATTGCTGTTGTTTTTAAATGTTTATTTTAATGATGAATTTACATTACTGTAATACAAATACTGTATGCTTGTTTAATTCTGTGGAGAGAACAGTTAGTCTTTCTACATTAGCATTATAAAAGAGATTGTGGTTACAATTAATTGATATTTGAACATAACATGATAGAAACATTAAAAACATCATTTAATGTTCTCATATAATGTTTTAAACATGCACACGTGTATCAATTCCTTCATTATTCAGTCACTATTCAAGCTCTCTTTGCTTGTTCCTTGTAGTCAATCGATGAGGGTTCTCTTATCACAGACCAACAGTAAACAGCAAGCATTGAAGGGCTCCAACTGCCTTGATACCTTGTCTCCATAGCAGTAATATCCTAGTGAAATCGTTCACCATGCTCATCACCGACAGCTCCACATTTTGACGTAAAGAAATCCAGATGAGAATCCAGAAAATGAAATTTCAAAGACAAGTTACAACCAAGACTCTTATACTTCAGATTGAGAGTCTCTACCATTTAACTGTAATTATCAGATCTGTTTTCGTGCAAATTGTCCACCACTATGAATCAATCAATAAAGTGCCGTCTCCAGAATGAAGGTTTGCTGCTATGAATCTCCAACACAGTCTGTCTCTCGTCTTGACTTTCCCAGTTTTTCTAGAACCTCTGCATTTTATTGTTTTTTGTTTCTAAGAAATATGACATATTCGTCTGTATATCCACATCTCCAGGGTTTCTATGCGACTTTTTAGTTGCTTGTTCAATGTCCAGGCTTCCGCGCCATACAGAAGCGTTGAATATACTTAGTATTTGACAATTCTAATTTTTAATGTGTTATTAATCTCTCTAGATGTTAATAGTTATTTCATGCTGTTGAAAGCATTTTTGGCCATTCCTATTCTCTTTTTGATATATATATTTCACTTCTGCCATCGTCTGCTATTATATGTCCAAGATATGAGAAACTTGTTACTTGTTGCTTGTGTCTGCCCTTTTACTGTGATGATCATTGATGACACTTTCCTTTTCACTGCTAATTATCATAGTTTTTGTTTTTGGATGTTAATAACTTTTTAGATAGTTGATTTTCTTTTTCTTTTAAAGTTTATGACGGAATGAAATAGCCAATCTCAGCCAACACTCCTTAGTGGTCTCTTACGAGATGATGTTGATGATGATGCTATTTCCACAGTTGGTGTTGAAACTAATGAATGTAACTAATCTCACGGCAACATTCACTAGTGGTCTCTTAAGACATCAATGGCATAGAGGTGATGATGATGATGATGATACTTACGTGGGTGGTGATGAAACATCCACAAAGGTCTACACTGAAAGTGCACAACACGGTCAAGTCAAATATTGTTATGGAAGCTAATATGTAAATGCATTCTTCTAGAAATGAATTAAGAATGTTAGATATGCAGGGGGACAGAATGTCAGGCATGACTGGCAGATAGTAACACTGTTTGTTTACTATGAGCTTGAACTAAGACCAGACAATAGGTTACTATAGTTGGTTAAATACTTACTCACTAAACTATGTTAGTTAGTCGACAGATCCTCCTCATTTCACATCGAACCATTCAGTCCATAAGTGCTCGGATCCCCTTCTCAGCAAATCCCGCAGCGTGTAGCGGCTAACGACGCCAGTTCTGTGTTGGTTTATCAATCTTCTTTGGCTTCCTGCGTAGTGTTCTTGTTTGGCCACCCCTCTTTTAATTTGCTGCTCTCGCAGTCTGGCCATTGTTGTAGATTCACAGTTATCACAGTTTTACTTCTCGTAGAGTATTCAGAATGTCAGCCTGGTCCATGGCGCGTCCGCCCTCCACAGTAGCCTCGCATGCGAGCTTGTCAGCCCACACATTTCCTTGTAACCCCGCATGCCCTGGCACGAAGATGAAACTAATCTTTGCCAGCCGAGACCGCTCCAGAGGCAGCAACCATTCTCTTCGGATCGACCCCTCCTCTATCCTCTTGATCATGTTCATTGTTCATGTTATTGCTTTACTTACTGCCATGACTGCCGGTCTCTCTGGCTGTGGGGTTACAACACTTTCTCTCTGTAATCCCGTTTATCACGCAGAGTCTCGCAGCGGAGCGAGAACTGAGGTGGTTCGACCCCCGCTCGTGACTTGCGGATACTGAGCCGGCCGCTCAGAAAGCAATGGCAAACTACTGAGCGTAATCTTGCCAAGAGATCAACAGACAGCTGAAAGATGCTGCTGTTGACAGCTAAGTCCTGTAAAAGGATACGCAAAACAAACTGCCATGACTTCCATGGTCAGGCTACTTGTGGTTTCAGTGAAAGCACCAGAGTCCTCCTTCACAATTCTCCCTCCGGCCCGAGCTGTAAAGGCCCATGAGCTTCTCACATGTCGGACGACCGACCTATCTGTGTAGATGACCGCGTCACCGTCTAGCGAATTCTCGAAAATCAACGCTTGTACTTCAGCCTCCACCGCAGCCGGATTTTCTTGTCTGCATTTCCTATCTAGTTGGATGCAAACTGAAAAGGGTGTGCAGAAGTCTGTTGGCACTTGCACCCACTCCTCGCCAGGTTCTAAGTCCTCAAGTGAACACACCTGTTGAAGAATGTCTTCGGCTTGACCCATCCACGACCGTCCTCTTTTTAACCTGCTGCCCTTCACCTTCCTAATTTCACTATGCAGTGGATGTTGTGTGTTTTCGTTAACTCTGAGGTAGGCGCGTGCTCTGCAAACTTGTATTCTCTCTTCAATGGTTGGAAAATCAAGAAGGTAGCGCATCGCCCTGCATGCTGTATCTCTTGTACATCCAAGAATAATGCGCATAGCTTCATTCTGTATCCTTTCCATCCTTTCTATCTGCTTATGACTGAGAGTCAGGATTGCCACTGCATACTCCAAAACAGACATGACCAGCCCCTCGTACAGAAGATATAGATGGCGCTGCTCACAGTTTGCTGCCGCCATCACTCGCATCGCAGCCAAACCCCGCTTGGCCTTTGTTATCACCTGGTCTATGTGCACATTATAAGCAAGGCTTCGGTCAAACCGTATCCCTAGGTAATTCATTACCTGCGCTCTTCCCACCGTCTCTGAACACAGCATTACAGTTGGTGTTGGAGTGTTGACAATATGATTATTCAACGAGAACCACATCACTGTTGCCTTTGTTGGGTTGACCATTGCCCCAGCTTCATCACACAAAGTACTTATGCGATTGAGTTCGGTTTGTAGTTCCACAGCAACCTCCTCTCTATCCTTACCCTGACGATACACTAAAACATCATCGGCATATGACAATGTCCTGCCAGGTCCAGTGATCTGCTCACTGGTGATTCTCACTGTGTAGGCGTTGAACAGTACCGGAGATAATGGTGATCCCTGTGGTAGGCCAGGATATATTGTTGTTGGGTCCGAAGTCCAACTGCCACATCTAAAAACTACTTTCCGTTGGAAGAGGGCTGCAGCGATCCAACTAAGGAGGAATGGACTTACTTTTAGTTCAAACCATGTTATCTTGTTATCATAATTAATTTCCAGTCAGTTAGTCAGTTAGTCGACAGGTCATCCTCATTGCACATCGAACCATTCAGTCCATAAGTGCTCGGATCCTCTCCTCGGCAAACCCCGCAGCGTGTAGCGCCTAACGACATCAGATCTGTGTTGGTTTATCAATCACCTTTGGCTTCCTGCGTAGTTTTCTTGTTTGGCCACCCCTCTTTTAATTTGCTGTTCTCGCAGTCTGACCATGGTTGTAGATTCACAGTCATCACTTGGTTCTCGCAAAAGTCTTACTTCTCGAAGAGCATTCAGAATGTCAGCCTGGTCCATGGTGCGTCCGCCCTCCACAGTAGCCTTACCTGTGAGCTGGTCAGCCCGCTCATTTCCTTGTACTCCTGCATGCCCTGGGCAAGAAGATGAAGCTAATCTTTGCCAGCCGAGACCGCTCCAGAGACAGCAACCACTCTCTTCGGATGCACCCAGTCACTATACTCTTGAGCACGCTCATTGAGTCGCTTAGGAAACATGCCCTATTCAATGTCTGTGTCTCAGGCCATGTTATGCTTTACTTACTGCCATGAATTCCAAAGTCAGGCTACTTGTGGTCTCAACAAAAGCACCGGAGTCCTCCATCACAATTCTCCCTCCGGCCTGAGCTGTAAAGGCCCATGAGCTTCTCATGCGTCGGACGACCGACCCATCTGAGTAAATGACAGCATTACCATCTACCGAATTCTCGAAAATCAACGCTTGTACTTCCGTCTCCACAGCAGCCGGATTTTCTCGTCTGCATTTTCTGTCTGGTTGGATGCAAACTGAAAAGGACGTACAGAAATCTGTTGGCACTTGTATTCACTCCTCGCCAGGTTCTAAGTCCTCCAGTGAACACACCTGTTGAAGAATGTCTTCGGCTTGACCCATCCACGACCTTCCTCTTTTTAACCTGCTGCCCTTCACCTTCGTAATTTCACTATGCAGTGGATGTTGTGTGTTTGCGTTAACTCTGAGGTAGGCACGTGCTCTGCAAATTTGTATTTTGTCTTCAATGGTTGAAAAATCATGAAGGTAGCTCATCGCTCTGCATGCTGTATCTCTTGTACATCTAAGAATAATGCGCATAGCTTCGTTCTGTATCCTTTCCATCCTTTCTATCTGCTTACGGCTGAGAGTCAGGATCGCCATCGCATACCCCAAAACAGACATGACCAGCCCCTCGTATAAAAGACATAGGCTTCTCACAGTTTGCTGCCGCCATCACTCGCATCGCAGCCAAGCCCAGATTGGCCCTTGTCATCACCTGGTCTATGTGCTCATTATAAGCAAGGCTTTAATCAAAGCTTTTCCTCGGGTAGTTCATTGCCTGCGATCTTTCCAAAGTCTCTGAACACAGCTTTACAGTTGGTGTTGGAGTGTTGACAATATGATTATTCAACGAGAACCACATCACTGTTGCCTTTGTTGGGTTGACCATTGCCCCAGCTTCAACACACCAATTACTTATGCGACTGAGTTCGGTCTGTGGTTCTACAGCAACCTGATCTCTATCCTTGCCCTGACGATACACTAAAACATCGTCGGTATATGACAATGTCTTCCCCGGTTCAGTGATCTGCTCGCTGGTGATCCTCACATTGTAGGCGTTGAACAGTACCGGAGATAATGGTGATCCCTGTGGTAGGCCAGGATATATTGTTGTTGGTTCCGAAGTCGAAATGCCACATCTAAAAGCTACTTTCCGTTGGAGAGTGCTGCAATTTTTTTCCAGTTTTATTTCCAGTTAAAAGGCACAAGTTAATGTGCCTGCCAAATAAAAATACAGATTGAAGTAAAACAATAAGTACAATTCCCCAATTAACAATAATGTAAGATATTCATTAGGAGAGAAAATGCTTCAAAATATTATACATATAGAAATACAGAATTACAGATTCTTAAAGCGGTTGTTTAAAAAGATTTTAGAAAATATAAAACTGGAGCGTGCAAAATTGTACATTTGAATGCATGCTTTTAACGTTTCCGTAGTAATTATGTTTTATTACCCCCCCCCCCCCAAAAAAAAAAAAATGTGATATTAAAATGATAAGACCCATTTCGATTATGCCCCTTATGTTAAATAGTGTTATTTCCCATTGTATCTTTAGTTAGCTAGTTAGTCGACAGATCAACCTCATAGCACATCGAACCATTCAGTCCATAAGTGCTCGGATCCCCTCCTCAGCAAATCCCGCAGCGTGTAGCGGCTAACGACGCCAGTTCTGTGTTGGTTTATCAATCTTCTTTGGCTTCCTGCGTAGTGTTCTTGTTTGGCCACCCCTCTTTTAATTTGCTGTTCTCTCAGCCTGGCCATGGTTGTAGATTCACAGTCATCACTTGGTTCTCGCAAAAGTCTTACTTCTCGTTGAGCATTCAGAATGTTAGCCTGGTCCATGGCGCGTCCGCCCTCCACAGTAGCCTCACCTGCGAGCTTGTCAGCCCGCTCATTTCCTTGTACCCCCGCATGCCCTGGCACGAAGATGAAACTAATCTTTGTCAGCCGAGACCGCCCCAGAGGCAGCAACCATTCTCTTCAGATCGACCCCTCATCTATACTCTTGATCATGTTCATTGAGTCGCTAAGGAAACAAGCCCTAGTGAATGTCTGTCTCGAGCCATGTTATTGCTTTACTTACTGCCATGACTTCCATGGTCAGGCTACTTGTGGTTTCAGTGAAAGCACCAGAGTCCTCCTTCACAATTATCCCTCCGGCCCGAGCTGTAAAGGCCCATGAGCTTGTCACATGTCGGGCGACTGACCCATCTGTGTAGATGACCGCGTCACCGTCTAGCGAATTCTCGAAAATCAACGCTTGTAATTCAGCCTCCACAGCAGCCGGGTTTTCTTGTCTGCATTTCCTATCTAGTTGGATGCAAACTGAAAAGGATGTGCAGAAGTCTGTTGGCACTTGCACCCACTCCTCGCCAGGTTCTAAGTCCTCAAGTGAACACACCTGTTGAAGAATGTCTTCGGCTTGACCCATCCACGACCGTCCTATTTTTAACCTGCTGCCCTTCACCTTCCTAATTTCACTATGCAGTGGATGTTGTGTGTTTGCGTTAACTCTGAGGTAGGCGCGTGCCCTGCAAACTTGTATTCTCTCTTCAATGGTTGGAAAATCAAGAAGGTAGCGCATCGCCCTGCATGCTGTATCTCTTGTACATCCAAGAATAATGCGCATAGCTTCATTCTGTATCCTTTCCATCCTTTCTATCTGCTTATGGCTGAGAGTCAGGATTGCCATTGCATACTCCAAAACAGACATGACCAGCCCCTCGTACAGAAGACATAGATGGCGCTGCTCACAGTTTGCTGCCGCCATCACCCGCATCGCAGCCAAACCCCGCTTGGCCTTTGTTATCACCTGGTCTATGTGCGCATTATAAGCAAGGCTTCGGTCAAACCGTATCCCTAGGTAATTCATTACCTGCGCTCTTTCCACCGTCTCTGAACACGGCATTACAGTTGGTGTTGGAGTGTTGACAATATGATTATTCAACGAGAACCAAGTCACTGTTGCCTTTGTTGGGTTGACCATTGCCCCAGCTTCATCACAAAAGGTACTTATGCGATTGAGTTCGGTTTGTAGTTCCACAGCAACCTGCTCTCTATCCTTACCCTGACGATACACTAAAACATCATCGGCATAAGACAATGTCCTGCCAGATCCAGTGATCTGCTCACTGGTGATTCTCACTGTGTAGGCGATGAACAGTACCGGAGATAATGGTGATCCCTGTGGTAGGCCAGGATATATTGTTGTTGGTTCCGAAGTCCAACTGCCACATCTAAAAACTACTTTTCGTTGGAAGAGGGCTGCAGCGATCCAACTAAGGAGGAATGGACTTACTTTTAGTTCAAGAAGCTGAAACATTAAAAAATCCAATGGTACTCTGTTGTATGCGTCCTCAAGATCAATCGCTGCAGCAGATGTTTCAATGCCTGAGTGGAAACATTCATAGACATCATGGGCAAAGACTGCTGCATTGGTCCAGGTTTCTCTTTTTGGACGGTACCCACCCAGGGTAGGTGGGAAAACACCTTGCCTCTCTAGCTGGCTTGATATCTTCCTGGCAATTACCTTCTCCAGCAGCTTGCCTATTGTATTCTGCATGGTTATATTTCGATATCCCTGAATTTTTTGTGGTCTTTGTCAGGCTTCGGCAGATAGCTGTGTAACCATTCCTCCTTGATGCTAGCACTCCCTATACTGTTGTTGTACATGTCTGCTAGTTTCTCTTGCTCATTGTCGGTATACTTATTGATGTCGTCGTATCTTATGCCATCCGGACCTGGAGCGCTGTTTTTTGATCGTCGAAGTACAGCCTTAATTTGTTTCACTGTCACTGTGTCTTCATCCGAAGTGTTCTGGGCCTTGCATCTGTCTGAGGTGACCTCCTTTGCCAAATTTCGGCCTTCCATGTCTGTCTGGTTGCTCTGCTCAAGATAGCGTTCAAAGAGGGCTTGGCCCTTGTCCTCGTCAGTCCTCTGCCAGATGAGGTCAGCACCTTGGAAGTCAGAAATGCTCTTATTCTTGACCACACCACTCATGCTTTTATGTAATCGCCAGAACAATTTCAGTGACTTGTCTGTGCTTATTCTTTGACACACCTCTGACCATTTTTCGCTTTTAACCATCTTGACCAGTTTCTTGAAATAGCTTACTTTTGTGTGCATCTTTCTTTCTAAGTGCATGCAGGGACTAGGATGACCAGCTCTGTTCTTCTTGGCATTTTGCCATCTCCTTACAGCATTACGCTTATCCACCCAAGCCTTCTCCACCTCGAAATTCCACCTTGGTAGCTGCTCCCAGCTTTTTTTCCTGCCCTGTAACTTTCTGCGCTTGTCACGTCTTATTTTACTCACCACATCTTGCCCTGTACTGTCATACTGGAAAGTCTTTACCTTTAGCTTGCGCTGCCTGGTTCTGCCTTTCTCCACCAATATGATACAAGGGTGGTGGTCGCTGCCGTGGTGTCCTAGGACACCCCATCTACACACTGTAGTGAGTGAAGGTGAAACTAGCGCGAGATCAAAAGTACTGTCCTCATCGCCTGGGCGGCTTGCTGTCCTGGTGACACAGCCACTGTTGATACAAACCAGGTCAATGGTTTCAAGTGCAGTCTCGAGCTCCTCCCCCTGTGTATTGGAGGAAATGTTTCCCCATGATCTGCCTTTAGCGTTGAAGTCACCACAGAAAGTAACATTTCTCTCGTGGCCTAATATGCCACTTAAGCACTGCCACTTCTGGGCGTCCATACTCGCATTGCGGGCATAAACATTAACCAACATGAATGGTATACTGGAATGAACTCTCAACGTCTGTATTTGTATATCGTCACTGTCCCAACTGGACATGTCTAGCTCTGACGCCACCATGCTGTCGCGAACGAGAATCGCCATTCCCAGATGTCGTCTGTTGTAGAAACATTTGAAGCCGGCAATTCAGAGTAGCTGATCGCCCAGTCTCGTTTCATGGAGTGCTACAATGTCGTTCCTGTAAACTAGGGTTTCTAAAATAGAGCCCCGTTGTTTTACACTGGCACAGTTCCAATATAGAATACGGATATTTCTGAGTCCTAGACGGTGACACTTGAGTCTAAAACGTCTCAAACCACAACGCTTACCTTGCTTCTTTCTCCCTGCGCGGTTTCCACGCCGCCTCGTTAGGTTGACTGCTGACTGCTCTGAGAACACATGTTGTTCCGCCATGTTGAAAAAACGAAACACAGAAGCACAGAAACACGAAACACGAAACACCATTGTATCTTTATTGTTGCTAAATTTTAAAACAATGTAGTTTAATCTACGCATTCTGTGATCGGATTACAACTTGGACACATGATTACGGTGTGGCCCACGCTAGCGCAGTGGCTAGAACGCTTGGCTGTCGACTTGTTTGTCATGTGTTCCAATTCCTTATCCGATTATTTAAACAAATCAGCAGGGCTTCCTGGTCAACGTAGAATAAAAATGTATCAGGAAGTGTTCTGAGGAGCAAACGGGGCCGGCAAATTAAAGACCACATCACCCATCGATTGTCGATGTTTCTTCTTCTTCTTCTTCTTCTTCTTCTTCTTCTTCTTCTTCTTCTTCTTCTTCTTCTTCTTCTTCTTCTTCTTCTTCTTCTTCTTCTTCTTCTTCTTCTTCGTCTTCTTCTTCTTCTTCTTCTTCTTCTTCTTCTTCTTCTTCTTCTTCTTCTTCTTCTTCTTCTTCTTCTTCTTCTTCTTCTTCTTCTTCTTCTACTTCTTCTTCTTCTTCTTTTTATTCTTCTGCTTCTTCTGCTTCTTCTGCTTCTTCTTCTTCTTTTTCTTCTTCTTCTTCTTCTTCTTCTTCTTCTTCTTCTTCTTCTTCTTCTTCTTCTTCTTCTTCTTCCTTCTTCTTCTTCTTCTTCTTCTTCTTCTGCTTCTTCTTCTTCTTCTTCTTCTTCTTCTTCTTCTTCTTCTTCTTCTTCTTCTGCTTCTTCTTCTTCTTCTTCTTCTTCTTCTTCTTCTTCTTCTTCTTCTTCTTCTTCTTCTTCTTCTGCTTCTTCTGCTTCTTCTGCTTCTTCTTCTTCTTCTTCTTCTTCTTCTTCTTCTTCTTCTTCTTCTTCTTCTTCTTCTTCTTCTTCTTCTTCTTCTTCTTCTTCTTCTTCTTCTTCTTCTTCTTCTTCTTCTTCTGCTTCTTCTTCTTCTTCTTCTTCTTCTTCTTCTTCTTCTTCTTCTTCTTCTTCTTCTTCTTCTTCTTCTTCTTCTTCTTCTTCTCGTAATGGATTCAACTAAGTGAAATGTAAAGGAACGATTCATATGCATTAAGACGCATTAGGCATACAATGTTAGACCCATATAGTTTAGATGATTCAGCACTGGATGGATGATGTGGTCAGTGACACACCGGCAATGGATCATAGGACCTTTTAGATGGTTGGTTTTATTTTATCTTTAAAGTTTTCGACGGTATGGAATAGCCAATCTCATCGAACAATTCTTACTGGCCTCTTATGACATCAACGGCATAGAGATGATGATGATGATGATGATGATGATGATGATGATGATGATGATGATGATGATGATTCCACGGTTGGTTATGAAACTAATGAATGTAACTAATCTCCCGAAAACAATCACTAGTGGCCTCTTTCGACATTTATGAAAAGGGAGATAATGATCATCATCATGATGATACTTACGTGGATGGTGAAGAAACTTCAACAATATCCTACACCTGAAGGTGCTCGACACGGTCAAGTCAAGTATTGTTATTGAAGCTAATAAGTAATGCATTCTTCTAGAAGTGAATAAAGATTGTTAGATAGGCAGGGAGCGAGGAGCGGCTGTCCGAGTGGCTAGAACGCCAGACTCTCCTTTGGGAGACCCGGGTTCGATCCCCGGTAAGGTGTGGGATCTTTTTCTGTCGGGGGCAAAAAGAAAATCCTAACCTGCACAGTTCGCAGAGTGACTGCACTAGCCAGCCGGCCTTTATTCCTCAGGCTCAAAGACCCCTCTTCCATACACCGAAGGTACTATATTGGCAGTGATTGACAGTTTTTAATGACAGATAGGCAGGGGGACAGAAAGTCAGGCATGACTGGCAGATAGTAACACTATTTGTATTCGATCCCGATTGTATAACAAGGTGACACGTTTAATTGATTCACTACTAATAAAAAGGATCGTATCTAGTTCCTTTGTTTACTATTAGCTTAACCTACGAAATACTTACTCACTAAACCATGCCTATTGCTATCCTAATGTAAACATTGGCACCTTGCCGTCTTGACAGACGATAGTTTGTGCTATAAAAAGGCATAACTTTTACCTATGGCGGTAGCGAATGTGACTGATAAGGCCAATTCGCGCTGTAAATGTTCGTTCACAGTGGGTGCATATGAACATGTGGTCATTTCCACCATCATGCACCATCTTACGTCTCACACGCTCGGCGTGTGTCTTATCTGCAATAATGTTCACCTTTGTTTTTATTCCATTTCTGATGTTTGCCCTCCATGCAAAACGTTCAGCGGAGACTTGCTCCCAATGTGCTTTATCAATGCCTGTTTCAATCATGTCCCGCTTACACACATCTTTGTATCGTAGTAGAGGCCGACCCTGAAATCTCTTACCCATCTGTAATTCACCAAAAAAGATGTCCTTTGTTATTCTACCATCATCCATCCTCCTAAGATGTCCTATCCATCTAAGTCTACGAAGACTGAGAATGGAATAAACCGTCACACAACCTGATCTTTCCAATACTTCAGTATTTGTGATTTTGTCTTGCCACATAATACCAAGAATTCTTCGCAAACGCCGCATATAAAAGCTGTTTAAACGTTTCTCTTGGTGTGAGTAAGTTGTCCAGGTTTCACTGCCATAAAGAAGAGTACTAAGGACACAGGCTTGATAGACAAGGACTTTTGTTTTGGCAGTAAGCTTCCTGTTCTCCCAGACTCTTTTTCTTAACCTGTCCATTGTTGTTGCTGCCTTACCAATCCGAATGTTGATTTCCTTATCTAGGGATAATTTGCTATTTACCACTGATCCTAGATATATAAAATGGTCTACCATCTCTAGTTCGGAGTAATCAATAAAGATTGATGATACCCCATATGCACCTTGTGACATAATCTGTGTCTTCTTTTTGCTAATTGTTAAACCAAATTCAGAACAAGCATTGAAGAATGCAGATAGTAGAAATTGCATTTCTTCCTCAGAGTGGGTCGTAACGGCAGCATCATCTGCAAAAAGCAGCTCTCTGATCAGTACCGTCCTAATTTTGGTCTTGGCCTTCAATCTCTGAGCATTGTAGAGGCCGCCATCTGAGCGTGAGTGAATGTGTATACCACCATCCTGATCACGAAAGGCAGATGTCAGTACAAGTGAAAAGTATGTTCCAAAGAGGGTGAGAGCTAGTACACAACCTTGCTTAACTCCACTCTTGATTTCAAACTCTTCAGAAGTTGCACCATCAAACTTTATTGTACCCTTCATGCCTGTGTGGAACGATTCCACAATGGACAGAAGAGTTGGTGGGCAGCCAATCTTCTTTAGTGCCTTGAACAGACCCTCACGACTGACCAAATCAAATTCGATGTCGATGAAGGCAATAAACAGTGGTTGATTCTGTTCACGGCACTTGTCTTGCATTTGTCGTAATGGTAATATCATATCAATGGTAGACCGGTTCTGTCGAAAGCCACACTGTGATTCGGGGTAGACTTGATATCCTAGGACTTGAAGTCTGCGCAGAACAATTCTGGCAAATACTTTTCCGACAATACACAGAAGTGAGATTCCCTTATAGTTGTTGCAGTTGCTCCGATCGCCCTTGTTTTTGTACAGTGTTATGATGCTTGAATCTTTGAAATCCTGTGGGACTTGTCCTTCTCGCCAGCATAGCTCTAATAGCTGGTGGATCTGTAGAGTGAGTGTGTCTTGCCCACTCCTGATAATCTCTACTGGAATCCCATTCTTACCTGGGGCCTTGCCAGATGCAAGTTCATTTATAGCACACTTAACTTCTGTTATGGTGGGAAGTGTGTCCAGGTGGTCAAATGTTGGTAGAGCCTCTATGGCGTTGAGGGCATCATCCACTAGTTTGGTCACACTTGAGTAAAGCTCCAAATAGTGCTCTACCCATCTGTCCATCTGCGGTTTCTTATCAGTGATGATTTCTCCAGTCGAGGTTTTCAATGGTGCATTTCTTTTGATCACTGGACCACAGGCTTTCTTTATTCCTTCATACATGCTTCTTATGTTTTCCTTATCACTTGCGATTTGAATGGACTCACATAACGTGATCCAATAATCATTTGCACACTGCCTGGCAGCCTTTTGCACATCCTTCCTAGCTTGCTTTAGCTCACTCAGAGTGTTAAGCGTTGGTCTTTCCTTGTTTCTTAAGAGAGTTATCCTCTTCTTATCAATCAAGGGCTGTAGTGTCTCGCTGTTTGCCGCAAACCAGTCCTGCCTCTTATGATCCACAGTGCCGTAAACCACTACGGCAATTTTATAAAGAGTTTCCTTAAGTTGACCCCACTTTTCATTTACTGTACAATTTTCAGGTGTATCATTGAAAGCGTCTTCAAGTTGCTGTTGAAACTGAAAGCACTTTTCAGGATCGTGAGTGTTAATAATATTAATCCTGAGGTTAGATTTGTGTTTAGATGTGTAGATTCTCTTTGGTCTCAATCTAACCCTTGCAACAACCAAAGAATGATCTGTATCACAGTCAGCACTGTGGTAACTTCGAGTCAATGATATATGGTTCAGATGTTGTCTCCGTGTGATGATGAAGTCCAGCTGATGCCAATGGCCGGATCTTGGATGTTTCCATGTGACCTTATGCGGCTCTTTTGTTTTATAAAAGGAGTTTATAATACATAGGTAATTGCTGATGCAATGCTCCAGCAGCCATTGCCCGTTTTCATTCATGCGACCGATTTTGTATTTTCCAAGGCACACTGGCCATGAACTCGAGTCCCGTAACAGTTGCCTTTCGCTTTGATTCCGAGACCAGTTAAGACCAGGGATGTAGTTATTGCCTCTCTATAGCACAAAGCCTGGGCTGAAGTATAGAGATCATGTGTTGCCCATGCAGCATGATCCCACTCTTGGCCTGCCTAGTTCACTCCAGAGGAAAGGTAACACCCCTACATCTGGAACAAGACAAGCTGCAGAAGCTGCCGGATCAGCAAAGCAATTATCTTATTAATTATGTTATCCTAATGTAGTTCAAGTTAAAAGGCACACGTTAATGTGCTTGCCAAAAAAAAAATAGAAATATAATCCCAAACGGCACTAAATAAATGCCATTGATAACATAAATGCATGATGTTTATTAGGAGACAAAATGCTTTAGACTATTATCCATAAGGAAATGAAGAGTTAAAGTGACTTAAAGAGGTTGTTTTAAAAAATAAAATATAAAGCTGGAGCGTGCAGGATCGTAAATGCGAATGCGTGTTTCTTTAAGTTTCTAAAACATTTATGTTTTATTACATAAAAAAATAAAATAATAAATATTGATATTAAATTTATTAAAACGATAAGTTCCATTTCAATTATGCCCCTTTTATTAAATAGTGTTATTTTCTATTATATCTTTATAGTTGCTAAATTTGTAAAACAGTGTTATTTAATCTACACATTCTGTGATCGGATTACGACATGGGCGCATGATTACGGTGGAGCCCACGCTAGCACAGTCGCTAGAACGCTTGGATGTCGACTTGTTTGTCACGTGTTCCAATTCCTTATAGGATTATTATAACACGTTAGCAGGGCGTCTAGGTCAACCTAGATTAAAAAATATATCAAGAATTTATGGGGAGCAAAGGGGGCTGGCAAATTAAAGACCACATCACCCATCTATTGTCGATTTTTCTTCTTCTTCTTATCCTTTTTTTTTTCATCTCCTAAAGGATAATATTGAATACAAAATAAATGACATTTTAACACAGTTAAGACTCATAGCGCACATGGTGCTGGACCCATATTCTGTAGACTAATCGGCACTCAGCCGGCTTCATGGCTTAGAGGTTATGACTTTTCTCCGTAATCTCGTATACTCTCGTCAGGTAACGTGATGACGGTTCAAATCAGCAGTGGTTCGAATCGCATCGGTAACTTACGAGGTATGTGAGCCGGCCGCTCAGAAAGCAATGGCAAACTACTGAGCGTAATCTTGCCAAGAGATCAACATACAGCTGAAAGATGCTGATGTTGACAGCTAAGTCCTGTAAAAGGATATGCTAAAATAAAAAAAATAAAAAATCGGCACTCGCTGGATGACGTGGTCAGCATCAGGCCACCAATTAATCATAGACCTCAAGGAACTCACGCCAACCTCGTTGTGAGTTGATTAGACTTTGTTTCTTAAGTTTTCGAAGAGATGGAATTGTCAATCTCACGCCAGCAATCATTAGTGGCCTCTTTCGACATTCATGACAAGGAGCTGATGGTGATGTTGATAATAATATTTTATTTCTTTCTGTGTAGTGATGAGACTAATGCATTTAACCAGTGTAGAAAACATAATCATCACGCAGCAATGTCCTTTTTCTCTCTGCTCGAGGAAAACATCCCTAAAAGCCAAAGTTTGATTAGCACACCAATAATAAATAATAAATCAAGACAATATCACAAATACTGAAGTATGGGAAAGATCAGGTTGTGTGACGGTGTATTCCATGCTCAGTCTTCGTAGACTTAGATGGATAGGACATGTTAGGAGGATGGATGATGGTAGAATACCAAAGGACATCTTTTTTGGTGAATTACAGACGGGTAGGAGATCTCAGGGTCGGCCTCTACTACGATACAAAGATGTGTGTAAGCGGGACATGATTGATACAGGCATTGATAATGCACATTGGGAGCAAGTCGCCGCTGAACGTGTTGCATGGAGGGCAACTATCAGAAATGGAATAAAGACAAAGGAGAAAATGATTACAGATAAAGCACACACAGAGCGTGAGAGACGTAAGATGGTGCACAATGGTGGAAATGACCATGTTTTCACATGCATCTACTGTGGGCAAACATTTGCAGCAAGAATTGGCCTTACCAGTCACACTCGCCACCGCCATGGATCGTAGTTATTAAGCCTTTTTTAAGCACAATGTACCAAACTATCGTCTGTCAAGACGAAAAGGTGCCAATGAATAAAGAGAATCGTAAGTAGCTCCAATTATTTCTTTGTTTACTGTAAGCTTGAGCTAAGACCAGATAATCTTTTCCCTAGATGATTAAATACTAACTCATCATAACCATGTCTTATTCTTTCCTAATTTAGTTTCACTTAAAAAGCACATATGTATGTGCCTGGTTTCTTAATTTATTGATTTCACTTAAGTTATGTGAAAGCTCGACCAGGTGGCAACGGCTGTTTAAGCTTCTCGGCCTTTTCTCTATCCCGGATCACCGGTGTGCACAACTATATGCTGCAAAGTGCCTTGAACTTGACATTGTCCTTGTTCTTCTTGATATTGACAAATTTAACATCTTTCCGTTTAGCTGGGAGCAGAAAGGCTTTGATCTCTTGAAACTGTTGAGGCATGATTCATGTTAATATTATCCTTATTTTTGTTAAAAATTGTTAAAGGCCTCTTAGTCCCATTATGTGCCTTTCGGGCCATTGTGGTCCACGAAAGTCCGTCTGCCAGTGTTAGTAGACAGTGACTAGAGTTTGCAATTTGGATGACCACATCTGCACCCTTGCCAGATCAAGCAAAGATATTTTTATTTGGCGCTCGCTGGCTTTGAACTCAAGAGTAGTCCATACACACCACTTCTAGTAGCACCTGACCGAATTAGCTCTACATTGTCTCTCGCCATCGGGCGAAACCACTCCGAGTTAAGAGGTACTTGTAATTTACTCCCCCAATTCAAGGTAAAGAAGTTAAATCTACACTGGCATCTTTGCAGGGAATTGATAAAACTACATACTAAAATAATATACATGTATGATATTTATTCGGAGATAAAATGCTTTAGAACATTTGCAGACCAACAAACACTCACTCTCTCTTATTTCAGCTTCACTCAATCTTAGACATTTTCTGACGAGGTATTTGAAAACCTCATCTGTTTCCTGCAATGCCTTGACAAAGTTTTTCGTGAGACCCAGCTTCACGTGCAAAGGTGGCAACACGATCTTGCTGGTGACGACATGTGCTGGATTTTCAACGTTCTTACTGCCAGGCTGCAATGAATGTCTGATTGGCCTATGGTTTCTGATGCAATGGTCAATTCGTGCACGGCTATCCAACCTCACAGAGAATGCAACAGTACATGGCGTATCGATCCTGAGGGTCAAGCAAAGGAGCGACCACTTTCAAGTCACTGCAAAGTGACAAATGATGATGATCGTAATTTATACACTTCAACAGCTGCTTAATATTTTCATAAATTTGTTTCATATGAACTGCGTGACCAACTGGAATTGACGATAACACATTACCATTATTCAACAAAACAGCGTTAAGACCCGTCTTGGATGAATCCATGAAAATTCTCCACTCTTCCGGTTTGCGATTAATTTTGAGGGTTGCCATTAAACCAGAAATGTTGTCGCACACAGAGAGGTCATCCTCTTTGAAAGAGAATGTAATAAGCGGCTTCTGATGGTTCCTATAAACATGCATTCTAGCATCTTCTGCCAGGCGATTCTACTGTTGAAATCTGAACCCAACAGTCCCGCCTCGTTCTTCGGTAAATTCAGATCTCTTACAAGATCATTCAGTTCACTTTCGGTTAGTAAGTGTGGTTTAGTGGATGTAGTTTGCTCAAAATCTGGGTCGCTTGAGGTTGATGGTTTAGGACGACCAATGTCCCCTTCTTCATTAGTGGAAGCAGCTGAAAATGATTCTGGTGCTTTGGGACGAGAACAAGAACAATAGAGGCACAGAACCTTGTCGTACTCCAGATCTTATGGTGAAGAGGGGTTCTGCGTGTCCTCCAGTTGCTCTCACTAGGCATTCATTGTTATTGTATAAGCGACCAGGTAGGTTTGTTAGATGTGTACTCACTCCTTATTATTTAATGATTCCCCACACCTTGTTTCTATCTACTCTACAAAATATGTTCCCAGTATGACTCAACAGTGAAACGCCTCAGTATTGCTGCCTTTGTTTTTTCCAGATTGAATTCTTCATTATGTATTTCACCTTGGTCTGGTGATTTTTTTTTTTTTTTGTTCAATGGGACTAATCTGCCGGTTTCTATAATTTCATCTTACAGTATGACTGGTTCTAGTTCTTCGGTGATATCTGTGTCCGTTTCTTGAATTCCTGTGACATCTGATGGGATGTTGAGAAGTTGTTCGAAGTACTGTTTTCATCTTATTAAGATTTGTGTGTGTGTGTGTTTTGTTTCCTTATTGGTTCTCCATTTTCGCTGTTAATTATTTCAGTTGGGTCAAAAGGATTCTCCTCAGGATCTCATAGCAAAGTTTCTAGTTACCTCATTGTATTTTTGTATTTTTTATTTTTTTTTATTTACGATTTCTCCTTACCATAAAGAAAAAGTTCATCAACGAAAATCACAGTAAATGAGGAGATACAAGAACAAGTAACACGGTTTCTCCTATCTTAGACATATAATACCAGAGGATGGCAGAAGTGAAATAGAAATTATAAAAAAAAAAGAAAAACATAGGAATAACCAACAAAAATTTTTTCCAACAGTATGAAAGCGATATTAACAACTACAGAGAGATTAACAACGCGTTAAAAATGCGACTTGTAAAATACTACGTATAATCAACACCGCTGTATGGCGCGGAAGCCTAACATGGAACAGGACCCATATTGCGCTATTTTATGGTTATTGTGGTTATGTTATGGTTATTGTGGTTATGTTATGGTTATTGTGGTTATGTTATTGTTATTGCGTTTACGTCTGATTATATGTTATGTTCTTGTTTTAACCACCAATCTCTCACACCCATATTTCAGTTAGTTATATCTGTATATTGTTCTGTTGTTACAGAATAACTGCAGACGAGGCCATAAAGGACCGCGTGCTAACCGATCTGTGCACCAATCGGTTCCATTATTGCACTGGATGGGTGCATCGAAGAGCAGGGAAACCAGTTGGCCCACTCATTTCTGAGTGAAATTTTTGAGGAAGCTGTGGATGCCCATTTAAGAGGTGTCATGGAGCGTCTTCTGACGAAGGAAGAACTAATAGACTTGGGATTCAACAGACTAAGGAGGCGTGTTCTTCGTCGAGACCAGGAGCGCCCTCCCCAATCACCTCAACCTACACGCCACACCCTACCATCACACTACAACCGGTTCAGACCCCGAGCCTTATCACTCTCCTCGGATTCGGATTGTGAGCTTATTTCACCACCAATCCAACC